>CAUYQV010053001.1:0-22130 GCA_963574575.1 Galagoides demidoff | reverse complement strand
TTAGCTGCTTGAGCCACAGGCACTGAGCCAATCTTTTTTGTTTTTTAATGTGAGCATTTATAGTTATAAATTTCCCTTTTAGCAGTGCTTTCACTGTGTTTTATAAATTTTAGTAGTTTGTGATTTTGTCACTATACATCTCTAAGTATTTTCTAATGTCTCTGTGGTCTCTTATTTGATACATTGGTTGTTTAAGGGTATGTTACTCATTTTCCACAAATTTGAATATTCCAGTTTTACCTCTGTTACTGATTTTAACTTTATCCCATTATGGCTGAAGAAGATACTTTGTGTGATATCTATCTTTGTTAACCAGTTTTGTAAGTATTTCAAATTGTATATAAAACCAGCACATTGTAGCCCATAAATGCATTATTGTACACAGCTATGATTTAGTTAAAAAAAAATAAAGTCTATTAAGACTGAATTTGTGTGTGAACATGGTCTGTCTTGAAAAATATCCCATGTGCACTTTAAGAAGAATGTGCATGGGCCAGGTGTGGTGGCTCATTCCTGTAATGCTAGCTCTGTGGGAGGCGGAGGTGGGTGGGATTGCCTGAGGTCACCTATTCCAGACCAGCCTGAGCCAGAGCGAGACCTTGTCTCTAAAAAAGAAAAAAAAGAAAGAAAAAAGAAAAAAAAATAGCTGAGAGTTGTGGCGAGTGCTTGTAGTCCCAGTTACTTGGGAGGCTGAGGCAAGAGAACTGCTTGAGCCCAAGAGTTTGAGGTTGCTGTGATGCCACAGCACTCTGCTGAAGGTGACATAGTGAGACTCTGTCTCAAAAAAAAAAAAAATGTGTGTGCTATAGTTGCTGGGTAGAGTATTCCAATATGTCTTTTAGACATGGTTTGTTTATTGTGTTATTTGTGTTATATCTTCTGTTTTATTATCTTTTGTCTGGTTGTTCTGTGCATTATTGAGAGTAGGGTACTGAAGTCTCTAATACTGTTGTACAACTGTCTATTTCTCCCTTTATGTCTGTCAGATTTTGCTTTGTATATCTCAATGGTTTGGTATTAGGCATATAAATGTCTATAATTGTTATATCTTCCTGTTATATTTGATCTCTTATTAATGTATAATATCCTTCTTTCTCTCTTTTAACCTTTTTAAATTTAAAGCCTAGTTAGTGTTGGTATTAGTCTAGCCACACCTACTCTCTCTTGGTTACTAGTTAGCCAAAAGGTAGAGAAGAGATTTTGGTTACTATTTGCATGTAACATCTTTGCATCCTTTCACTGTCAATGTATTTGTGTCCTTGGGTCTAAAGGGAGTCTCTTGTACTCAGCATATACATAGTTGAATTGTGCGTTTTTATCCATTCTGTCAATCTCTGTCTTTTAATTAGAAACTTTTGTCCATTTACATTTAAAGTAGTGAGATAAGGAGGGACATATTTTTGTCATTCTGCTATTTGTTTTATATATAGCTTGTAGCTTTTTTGTTCATCATTGCCTGCATTACTGCCTTCATTTTTGTTTAGTTGATTTTCTTAGTAAACTGTCTAAATTCTTTTTTCATTTCCTTTTGTGTATGTTCTATAGCTATTTTCTTTGTGGTTACCATGGGGATTACATTAACATCCTAAAGTTATAACACTCTAATTTGAATTGATACCAGCTTAACTTCAATAACATGCAAAAAAAACCTGTTCCTTTCCATCTCCTTCCCTACCCCTCTCAATTATTGATGTCACATAATTACATCTTCATGCAATATTTTCCAAAAAAGGGAAAAAGAAAAATGAAGGTGGAGGAAGGACCATTTAAATCCTATAGAAGTCACTTCAGCTTGAGGGAGGCGCTTACAATACTGAGCTAAGGTACAACAACAATGGCTGCCACCTTTCGGTCTGTACCCCTGTGATCAGAAGAAGCACTCAGTTGTCAGAGGACAGATCTATGAGGTTTGGAGGACAGGGTCCTGTTTGCCTACTCTGGGTCCTGCAAGCTGTGCTCAGGTCCTCCTGGAACGTGCATATGCCTACGATGGAGCCGAGAGTTGGGGATGGTTAGGTGCTACTGTGCTAGGAGCTGAAATTGACCCCCCAAAAAAATCTTTTTTTCTGGAAATCCCCCTGTGTTCTAATTTTTAAACATATTTATTCATTTTATTCTAGAATGACTAAAATTAACTGCAATGTACCATCCAAGTCTTCCCCTGGAACTTGCAAACGTTTGGTAGATTTCAGAATTCTAAAATAGTCACATCATATTCTGCTGGTGCAATTGTTGTCTAGGTGGGGAGATGATTCCTGGTGCTTCCTACTCTTCCATCTTCCCAGAGTCCTCCTATGCATTTTTAACAGATGAGAAAAAGAAGGTACAGAGGAGTGATTTTCTAAGTTGACTAGCCAAAAGTGGAATTGGAACTTGTGGTGCCTCGCTATAGTCTATACCACATTCTTACATCTGTGTTCACTGCTTAGAGGGAGCCAAAGAAGGGAAATTGGATTATACCAATAAGCCTCAGTTCACACAACTGAAAAGAATAAACAACCAAATTAAAATAGGTATTCACTTGGTTTGTAATGGAGGCAACTTTTTGAAGTTATAAGTTTACAAGTAGAATTGGGAGTGCAACTCTGGATGGGATGGAGAGCCAAAGTCTTCATGGGGACTCCGGGAGGTAAGCACATCATGTCCAAGGCAATGGCCTGTTCTGAAAACTGGTGCCCTCAAGGGAACAATCTGATGGAAAAAAGTGAGTGTCAAACAGGGCTCTGACTCAGAGCCAGGTTTGCATGTAGTGGGCTCTCTGTGAGAAGGGTGGGTGCCTTTTACTTGTGCAGAAATAGAATTATAGGAAATCTCTTAACATATTTTCAAATGTTTAAAAAAATCCCAAAGGGACATTATTTTGAAGAAATACACAATTATGATGTATGAATTATACATAACTCTGAGTTTACTCTCCCAGTGTTATATTTGTAAACTGAAAGTATACATAGAAAGTGTACAAAAGAGACTTTCCTGTTAATTTTTGTGAACATTTTAAAATCCATTCCTATTACTTCTTTGAATGGTAATTCTTTAGATATGCTCCATCTTGGTAACTAAAGACACTGCTAGTTGCTCCATCTTGGTAACTAAAGACACTGTGTTCTATTAACTGTGTTTGATTAGCTGGTCAGAGGATAGACTGTGAAATCAGATTAACTCTCTGAAACATACATGTTAAAAGATAATAAATGAGGGCGGTGCCTGTGGCTCAAAGGAGTGGGTGCCAGCCCCGTATGCTGGAGGTGGTGGGTTCAAACCCAGTCCCAGCAAAAAACTGCAAAAAATAATAATAAATAAATAAAAATAAATAAGAGATTCCTTAAATCATTAAGATTTATCATGGCTTTTCCCAATATTAAACTGAGTTTACGTTATACAACTGAGTTTACGTTAACTCACTATGAAAAATAGTTAAAATATTAATGCTTTCCTAATTTATTAATTGCTAACTAAAGAAAAAGAATTAAAACAAAGACTTGATTTTGTTTTGTTCACAAAAAATGCAGCATTTGGAGAAAGCAGTGGTGAAGAATAATATCGGCAAATCTTAACTCTGTGATGTGGTCTGCATATTTTGAGCTAGGTTTTGGGAATACACCTTCACAATGTATCACTAGAACACAAAGATAGAATTAGCAAACCTCCTTGTGAAAGCCTCGCAGGAGCAGCTTTCTGAGACCATCTTTCTGCAGCACTAACCCCCCTGCTCAAAACAAAGCCCTTACTTGTACAGAGGGACTCCTTTCCACTTGGCTAAATTCAAAGACTGACAACGTCCACACCTTTTCTCCTACTAAAATGCTCTCTGAATGACTCAAGGGAAAAAATAAATACATAAAATGCACTCTGGTTACTAAACTGATCAATCGTTCATTACTTAATAGGTTTTCAAAGTAAAGATACTCATCAGTTTTGGGTTTTGTAATTACATGGGTTTCTTGGACTATTTAGAAACTGATTAGCTATGACTGCATTAATATTTCAGAGATTTGGAGGATGTAAACCTAATATTTTTTAAAATTTGAGAACAATATGGGGCTATACACATTTGGGTTACACAGTTTGCTTTTGTATATTTTAAGTCAAAGTAATAGTTGTGCCCCTCACCCAGAAAGTGTGCATTTTGGATTCTTGACTTGGTTATGAAAGAAACATTTTTATGGGATCTCTAATGATTGAGTTATTCCTAATATATAACACTGGTCATACAGTTTTTCATGTTCTCAAGTCTACAAATCAGATTTATAATTTTCAATCTAAGATTCACGGTTGTAGTTTTGTGGGTGACCCAAAAGCAAGCAGTGCCTTAGACCTCGGGCTCAAATCATCTGTTGTTATTAAAGCAGTGGACAAAGCTAAAAGCCCACTTGCTACCCGCATGGAAACCTTGTAAATGGAACAGATCCCTGGTGAGCTCTTTGGGTTATGTGCTCTCTACTTTGGGTTTTGAAACAGTAACCTTGACGTGAGCAATAGATTGCTGGAGCCCAATTTGTATGGAAGCAAATTGGGATAGACTTGTTCCAGACTCAAACACGATTTCTTCCTAATGTTACTGGACTGAAAGACTTGATGATTGGTAACCTCAAGTACAAACGAGCCCTCTGAAAGCAAAAGTAGGAAAAGCATCTGCCCTCCTCTCAGGTTCCCTGAGTCAAACCTCTCAGTGGCCAGCTTTATGTAGTAACAATCTTTTTCGTATTCAGTGTTTACCGTTGCAACATAACCAATCTCTGCTTATTACGGCCCATAAACCACCTTACTCCATTTCTGCCTCCTTCTCCAAGCCCACGTCCACTGTATTCCACTAGGCTTTACAGAAAAAACGAGCTGTTCCAGTTTATCGCTCACGCAGACAGTTGTGAGACTGTCAAATTTGGTAATTTTGGACTAAGTGAGTGGGTCAGAATGGTTGTAAATGAAGCAACCTTTCAATCAGATGTGATTTGAGTATACGGTGCTATAGCTTAGTTGTAATAGGAAGCACAAGAGCTTAAAAGGCCTAGAATAATTCAGACTAAAATATCTTGGGGTCTTTTTCCATTTTAAAGTGAATTGAGCAATTCTCCGTGGTTGAGGACTGACAGTATAAGGGAAACAGCGAACTGCAGAGCAGTTCACCAGGTAACTGCCTGAGCAGCAAAAAATCACAACATCGTCTATTGGTTGAAAAGAGCATGAAGGAGGCGCCTTGATCTTCTCATGGGGTGCCACATGCTCACAGCTCTTGGCCACTTATACTTAGCTACTGACAAATTGCAGTTTTTGGAAAATGTTCTTTACCTTGAAGCATTTATTGATATAATGAGAGCCCTTATGGATTTAATTCTTCTTATAATTTGTTTCTTAACATAGATGAACATACGACTCCTTCCAAATACTGCCTTCTGTTTATGATGTATGTATAACACAAGATATTGCTTATCCTATAATAGCAATCCTGAGTATTTCTATATATACTCAGAACACTTTACTCAGTGTTGAGTAAAGATTAAATCCGTGGGCAAATATTTCAGTGATCTTTGAAACTTTTATATTTCACAATAACTCTTTTTTTTTTTAGTAGAACTTTTTGTGGGACAAGATGCATCGCATAAATGTAGACAGTTCTTACATTACTCACGTATAAACTTTATGCACATTCTTGTTCATATTTTTCACTTACCAGAATCAAGAGGCAACTCGAGGCCAGTTTTGTGTGCTCAGGGATGGTAGAAAACACTGACAAAATCAAGCAACCAAAGACAAGGAGAAAACTGTAAAACAACAACAAAAAAAGAGAAATCTGATAAGAACTCGGCCTTATCATTACAGAGTAAACTTCTTGTTTCTAATGAATAAAGCAGTAGACCCATTAGAATTGGCAATAGATTAAATTACAAAGACCCTAGAAGGTACTAGACATTTTGGATATAAAAACGCACTATGAAATACAGAGCAAAGGGGGGGTCTCATGCCACGTGATGGACAGAGAGAAGGTTGCCTCCGTGGGTCTGTATGTGTGACATGCTGCATTTAGATGTTGACAATTTCCTATGCAGCTCCTTTTCTGAGCAGGGACACTGAGAAAGACCCGGGAAGTGTTCCTGCCCCCCGCCCCCTCCCCCGCCCCGCAAGCACATGCTTTGCCTCCCAGCCTCCTGTTTGGTGGCTTTGATAAACTGTCAAGAGTTCTACGTGGTTGATAAAGCCCCTGCCTCATTTTCAGAGTCTAATATTGCTCACGGACTCTCATTTGTCATTTCTTTATATTAACAGCAAGAATAGACAAGGAAGTGTATGATTTCCTCTGCTAGCCATGCATTTTTCATTGCTTTCCAAACTGCTAGAGAAATGACCCTTCAGCTATGTCTATTCCCATATAATGATAGGGAGCAGAAGTCAGAAGAGAACATTTTCTGCCTGGTCAACTGACACACATTTTTGTTCCTAGAAATAAGAAACTTTCAGGATTAAGGGGGACCTTAGTGCTCAAGGAAAATGTCTAATGTAGGAGACGGCTCTGTTTCAAAGTTGAAGCAACTTACCTTGAAATGCAAGATTAAAAATAACAAAATAAAACAACCCATACTACTCGCTCTAGGCCATATTTTTTACTTTTCCTCATCACTGGGAAATTCATAAGCACCCTTAAAATATAGGTTGCTGTTTTCCTGATGGCAGTGGAGTCAGTCCCTGATCCAAAAGTCTTACACAAGTCATTCTACTTGACTGGAAGCTCCCAAGGACCAGGGTTGCCTACTCATGACTATGAAACAAATCTGGCCCCTTAATGCCTGCTTTTGTAAATAAAGTTTTATTGGCACCCAGCCACACTTATTAATTTACACACGGTCTATGGCTGCTTTCTTGCTACAACTACAGAACTGAGTAGTTGCAACAGAGACAGTATGGCCCAAAGACTGAAATATCTACTATATGGCCCTTTAGAGAAAAATTCTATTGGCTCATGACTGATACCATCTTATTATTTTCTTTGTATCTATCCCAACACAGAACTGGAGTGAAAGTTTATAACTGCTTATGTTCTGCGTTCTGATAATCATTGCTAACCTCCAGAAAGGGCTTCTTACAGGCTAGGCAGTGTGCTAAGCCCCTTTACATGCATTCTCCTATATTAGCTTCATGAATTTATGGAGTAGAAATATTATTATCCCAATTCTGCAAATATGAAAACCAAGAATTAAGAACATGTTGTAATTCATCCAAGGCTGCATAGCAGCCCAAGCACTGTCTGTTAGTCTCCACACAGTGTCACTGAATGAGCTTGCACAGATGGGAATGGCAATAACGTTCCTGGCTCAGGAAGATTTGGGGGGATGCTTCTCTATTTCCTCAAACTGCGAGGGAAGTAGCTGCCATTGCAAATAGAAGTTTCCCAGGGGAAGAAGCCTACTAGTGAAAAAAAAAAAAAAAACCCCAAACTAGGACATGATGTTGATAAAGACTTAGCAAACTCTTGACTCATGAATCTTATGATTCAGGGTACTTTGGACTATACTTTAAATTGGCCCTGAGAGACCAGATATCGTATTAGTGGTCAGAACCCAGTGTACCCACCTAACCTGCAAACTATTAATGAGAAAGTACAATTCAGGGATCATTAAGGTATTTGGGAGGATAATGAGTTCAGGGATCATTAAGGTATTTGGGAGGATAATGAGGCATCATAAACAGTGAAAGCTGTTTTCCTCTGGACAGTTACCATTATTTGGATATCTCTCCCCCACAAGTTCACGCTTACTAGAAAACCTTACGAAAAGTGAGCAGGGGATTATTTAATCACTGGGATACCCTCTTCTTCCAAGAGCATCCCAACAGTAGACGCATGAAGTCTATGTTTGTTTTCAAAATAGGTCTTTTTGCTAGTTCCTTCTTCATTCATATTTAAATGTTGTTCAACCTTTCTTCTTTATCTTCTACTTTCCCCACCTTCTTCTTTGAGCTAATATCATCCTCCTTTCTAACAACAGTAGTTTCTGTGCCAGCATTTTGTTGTTGCTAGAGGGGTCCATCTGAAGACTATAAGCCAAAGATATCCCCTGCTCTGGCTGCCAAGTGGATAGGTAAATACATCCATTAGTGTATCATTTCTTTATCCATTCGTTCACTCAGCCATTCATCCATTTATCCAATCAGCAAATATTGATTAAATATATGATCCCTTCCATCTCCTTCCCTTCCCTTCCTTTTCCTTAGGTTAAAGAAGTCCATCGAGGCATACAGAGAAGTAAATAGATGTAAAAAGAAAGTTAAAATTCTGAATGATGATTACGATGATCGGGAAAATACAGGCAATGACAGGAGCATACTGAAGAGGAGCGATCAGGCAGGACCGGCTACTGAATTTGTAAAGTCCAACACAAAATGAAAATGTGCGACTTTTGTTAAAAAATTATGAAGGGTTTCAAGATGGCGTCAACGGAGCATGAAGCCAGCTGTGGCACCTCTCTAGGTGTGGGGCTCCATGCAACTGCATGTGTTCCCTGCCTGTGAAGTCAGAGCTGGGGCTAGGGGAGACTTCCTCACAAAAACACTGGTTAGATTGAGCCCTGAGGGCCCCACAGGGTTAGCCAGGAAAATAGTTGCGTAGGAAGAGACTGTGTGGGTGAAAAGCCAAGTGCAAGACAGCATCACCAGAATTCACTAATGAATCAGTAAATGAGAGTCAGTGAACACCCACTAGTTTGCTTATTGTGCTATACATGAGAAAGGGAAGGCAGGTTATTTTTGCAAATAATTTTTTTTTTTTGCATTCGAATCATTTCAGTTCAGTTGAAAACATGTATTGAGTACCTATTGTAAAAAACACTACACCAAGCACTACCAGAGGTACAAGGATAATTAACACGGTCCCTACCATTAGGAATTAAAAGTCAAGGGAGGCGAGCGACGTGAGCACCTTGGACCATAATGAAAGATAGAGGCAGGTGAGCACCAAGAAAAATGCTGCAGAGGCTGAAAGTGGGCAGTGGTTCTGTCCTGTGGAAAGTGGGAGCAGTTAAGAAAGTCTTTCTTAAAGGTGGCGCTTGAGATGGTCTTTGAAGGAAGGGTTGGGTTTCCACAGGAGAAGTTTCTGGAGAATCACATTCCAGAGGAGAGCACAGCCTGAGAAAGGCAGAGGGCCAGAAGATAAATATGGCAAAATACTTGCTCCCTGATTATGGAACAAAAGTTATCCAGGTTTGCAGCACAGGGTAAAGTAGGCAGCTGAATGGGGAGTCTGGGCCACGAGAGGCTCGCAGGGCAGGGTCTGTATTTAGTTCGGCAGCCCATGGAGCATTACTGCAGATTCTGAACAGAGTATGGGGTCCAAGTTGGCTGTAAACCAACAGAGTAGAAATGGGAATGGAACAGAGAGGGGAGGTTGTGGGAAGTCTGAGGTGGCCACACGTGCTCACTGGTGACATTCCTAACAAGTCAGGAGAAAAGTCAAAAGACACAGATGGAGAAACTCAATTCGGGAAGATGATACGTCCAGTTTTAGCCATCCATGTGGCGAAGTGGACCTAAATCTTGGGCGCAAATTCTAGTGGAAGCTATGGAAGGACTTTTCCCCACAGAGGAAATAAATGTATGGAACGGGTCATCCTGAAGATGGTGCAGACCAGGCGCATAAGGTTTTAGTAAAGAAGCATAAAGAACATTGGAAAACCATTTCTCAATCTTGGCAAATGAAATCATGGAGAGCAATGAGTACATTCTGGTCTGAATTAGCTCTTGGTAGCACTGCCAGAGACAGACTTCTCAGACTGACATGGAGAGAGCCACTCTGAGGTGACAGTGTCCACACACTGGGCTCATGGGCAGTGACAGGGTGCCTTGGTGGGGTTTGTGGGTGGCCTTGTTGACATCTCTGCTGCTGAGGGTCCTGTGAACATGTCTGCACATGCTGACAACCAACCATTCCCCCACTGCACCACTTTACTGGCTGAATACAAGTGGGAGCAGCGGCAAGGATCACTGTACTCAGGATGTCTTAGTCTGGAGTCTACAGGCTCCAAGGGACTATGGATGAAACTTAGGGGTTGTGAACATGAGGGGAAAATATTTGTTTGTTTTTAATTTGATATAATTGTTATTTTTCAGACAGAATCTCACTCTGGTGCCCAGGCTAGAGTGCCATGGCATCAGCCTAGCTCATAAACAACTTCACACTCCTGGGTTCAAGTGATCCTTCTTTTTTTTTTTCTTTTCAGAAGAGCCTCACTTTATTGCCCTTGATAGAGTGCCGTGGAGTCACAGCTCACAGCAACCTCCAGCTCTTGGGTTTAAGTGATTCTCTTGCCTAGTCCTCCCAGAATGCTAGGATTACAGGTGTGAGCCACTGTGCTTGGCCTTTTTGTTTATTTTTCATTAACCATGGCGACAAATCATGATTCTATTTGCAGTTCTTTGTCATTCATAGAAATTACAAATATTTTAAAATCTCATCTTACGGTTGTAGATGAAACCATGTTTCCTCTTGCATGTTGATTTTGCTCATCATTGTTTCAATTTTATGGTAGTTATTAGACCCACTGCTAGGCATTGATTTTAATGTATTAATAAAGAAGGACATACACTACCATATCACAAACTTGTTTTATATTTTAATATGCAGAATAACATTGCAACGTAATTTGTTTCTTTTGCAATCACGAGTATTTGAGGAATGGTTCATAGTTAGCCCCAGACCGCTAACAATGGGCTAAGGGCCTATGGCTCATAAAAACTTAAGAAGCCCGTGGCTGAAGATTAGAAAGGCAGAGGGTGGGCGCTGGAAGACGGCCTAGTTGGCACCTATCCCCAGCGTACCTTGGTACATTTTATGATGAGCTTTTAAAATACAGATTTTTTTCTTTTGTACATTAATCCTGAAGTATTCATAAGATGGATATCCCTTTAAAATTGTTCTATAACAGCTATTTATTTTGCCTGGAATAATCATCTGGATTTTGTTTCTTCAGAAATTTATGTTGATCTCCATCTTTTATCCAAAATTTCTTCTTTGGAAGGCACATATATTCTAAGAGGAGAAGAAGAATTTATGAAAAAAATGTTACCAGTCCAACGGCCTCTATCAACTCAAGAAAACTATCATCAACTTTTCTTGTGGGTTAAATAAGAATCAATTAGTCAGTCTTCATTTGACAGAAAGCATGACTTGGGAATCTCACGGGTGCTTGAGGAACAGATGAGTCTCCAAAGCTTGCCCGTCGAACACGAGTTCACTTAACAAAAATTAAAGTAGGGGCAAAGGAATCATTCAGAAAGGCTCTGTGGAATAAGCCGTGACAAGTCACACAAACACACAATGTGTACTCACAAACAGTTGTGAAGGAAGCACCGAAGAGAGGCGAGATGAAGCTGGGGTTTAGAGCAGACATCTCACATAACAGGCAAATCCACGGTGTGGGCTGCTCATTAAACCACACATGTCTACCCAGAAGGTGCTCTCTGCAAGCATTTTCGTAGACTATCAGCTTTCCATGGTATAATGGTCCATATAAGTTGGGGATTAGGAAAACACTAGCAGAGGGGAGATCTTAAATATCTTAAGTGGAATGGAATCCTTGGATTAAAGTAAGGGATGCGAACAGCATGGGGATAGAGAATCTTTTAAGAAAACAATTTTTCAGAAATAACTTCCAAAGGCGATTCCACCCTGGCTCTGACTTCCATACATTTTTAAGTATTGCTTTGATAAAGTACGCTCTTCGGTGTATTTGACGGAAGACCTTGTGAGCATGTCATGAATTATGACAACGGGAGCACTCATGCTGGCGCTGGTGCCGTAGATGACCTGCTGGCTGCCACGGGACTTGCCCAGAGGACAATGAAATCAAAACCTCTTCCTCAGAGGAAAGGGCTGGAGCCATTAATTTTCACCCAGCATCCTAAATTTACCTTTCTTTTTAAACCCAGTACTTAGTAAAATGTCCTTTGTGAATGTTTCCACGAAAGAAATGCATTTTGTACCCGAAATCTATTCCTATCACACCTCAGCTTCCACTGCAAAACAACAAAAATATGACCCTTTTGGTATCTTTAATGGTGATTTGGCATATCAGGCTGAAACACTGCATGATTCTGTTTTCCAGTGCAATGAGCCTTAAATATCACAACAGACTCTAATCAATAACTCCTATCACTGTAGTCTCTGTGAAGTTTCCAAACTAGGGTCATCAGCTAACAGTTTTTAAAGAATGTCTTTTCCATGTGTGTGGTGTTAAGAGGAACTCAGAGGATATGGGATATAGTGGTTTTGGCTTACAGTGTTTCTTTAGAGGACTATGCTTAACAGCAAGGAGCTAGGACAAGGCAAGAGAGCCCACAAGCAGGTGCAGAGGCCTCCCTGGGAGCAGTCACCACGCTCTGTGCCAACACAGACATAGGGTATGCTCTGCCTGGATTCTCACCCCTGCATCAGAGAGTCCGTGTGGCTAGAAGGCTTTCTGATTTTGTCTCCTTCTCAGGACAGGATTTATTGTTGAAACATCACTTAAAGATGGTTGTGCAGTTTCTCTTTGAATCTTTCCAGCCCTAGGACCCTACCATTGCCTTCTTCTAGACAGCTCTGCTGCTGATCCTTGGCCAGGCTTTGGACCTCAGAGAACATGAGCGCCCTCCCCGCTAAGGTAGTTCTTTAGGTGCACGTATCTGAGGTTGTTTTTTATCCTGACTTGCCTGTCTTCAGATTCAACATACTGAGTCCACTTCACTGTCTAGCTTGCATATGAAACGATGTCCACATCTGCCACTCTCCTGGCCACTGTTCTTTACGTTGACCCAGTTCTTTACCACGTCCCTCACAGTGAGACTCAGACCCATCCTCCTCCTCTAGTGTAAGCAAAAGAACTGATATTTAATCATCAGAATAACATATCTGCACTGTGATTCTTGCCAGAGAATCCAAGTTCAAATTTTCCACCGCCCAGCTAATAGCAAGAGCTTGGTTTCAAAAAAGTCTGTCTCAAGGACATGCAGTGAGTTACTTTCTCCTCCCCTTCCGGCCACACACCACAGGGCCTGGAGCAAACCTGACCACCGACAACCTGTGTACTTGGACCCTAATACTGTGGTCCATCAAATAATTTCTTTCACTCAACTGTGTTTGCTTTTCTGCTATTTCCTTGAGAAGGAGTAAAAAGCATTTAACCAACTTACTATCCCAGAGGTTCTTAATCTGTGGGTTGTGACCCACAGGAACTGTATTAAAGGGCCGCGGCATTAGAAAGGTTGAGAACCACTGTACCATACTTTCAGGGATTTTCAGTACATCAAAATGGATTTGCTCAATGAGGCGTCCTGTGAGAAATTTTCTCTCAGGATTTTATTGCAAGAAACATCTATGTTGCTTCTGGAAAGAAATGGTGAAGTTTTCATTTTTGTAGACACTGAGCTTTTAACATATCTATTGCCTTGCCTTGGCTGCTAGGAGGCTCAGAGACACATTTATGACCCATGGTAATAATGGCCTAAATCCTGGCATACATGTTTATGGATTAACTTTCATTCCCAAGTTCTTTGTACTGTTCTATCATTATTATTTGTCAATATACTTTTGCTATATTGTCTCTGTCACAAGTATTTACAGTCTCTGTACCAGGCACTAGGAGCTCAGGCATGGTTTGTGTTTTAACGGGATTTTCAGTGTTGTGGGAAGACAAACCTTTGCATATTTTTATCCACTTATACTACGTATATTTTGTTAGCTGACTCAAATATTTCTGCAAAATACAAGGTATTTGGGATATATTCAACTAAATATGAAGGTGACAGAGATGTTTTTTTGTCGATCATTGCTTTTTCCTTGAAATGGGAGTATTAATACACTCCAATACACCCATTGTATATTTTTCATTTTCTCTTAATCATATTTAAAAAATCCTTTTTAGTTTGAAAATCATGCTTTCGGATGGAAATGAAAGAATAGGCCAGGATTTAAAGAGGTTGTATTCTTTTCACAGAATAAATCACTCTACCAGCTCAAATTTAACTTAAACTAAAATGAATCGATTTCACTCACTTGATTTTCTGAAAAGTCTTTATACTTGTTGCTTTTACATATTATTATGTTAATCTTGATTATTTATTCCTAGCATTGCACGAGTCCCCCACAAGTCCTTACACTTGTCTTTAGGGTTTTCTTACAAACCCTGGGCCTTTTCTCTGGAGATTTCTAACCAAGTTCATGTATATTCTCCCAAGAGTCCCACCATCCTTCCTGCATTCCTCTTTCTTTTATTCAAGGATATTATAAAACACTTTCCAGGGCTGTGCTGAAATCAAGACATTTTCTCTACTCTGTTCTCCTGATAATACAAGCTGGCAAACATTAAAATAAGAAGTAACCATCACTTCATGTTTTTTGTTCTTGAACCTGTTACTTTCTAGTAATTATCTTTTGTTTTTTTAATTTACTATAGATAATTTGCTTAATTCTATATGGAATACTTTTAGGAACTGGTTTTGAACCTATCAATATATGAGCTGCTCTATTTCACTCTTTTTTGAGACTCAGAATATTTTCTTCTCATTGGTCATTTGAAGCCCATTAAATTTTTCAAAATTTATTAAAGTTTAGTAATAGAAGTTATTCTGTTTCATCCACAAATACTTTGATGGCTTACAACATAAATATAGAAATATGAATCTCTTCATGGCCAACAATTTGCCTATTGTATATTTTTCAGTTTTTCTTAATCACATTAAAAAAATCCCTTTTAATTTGAAAATCATGCTTCTGGATAGGAGTGAAAAAACAGGTTAGGATTTAAATAGCTCTGATTTCTCTGTGTCAGTATAACACTATTGACTACAAATAGTACAACTGTTTCTTCTCTATTCCTTTTTTTTTATTTTTAAGAAAAGAAGACTTTTGGGGGGTGGGAAGCACACTGTGGTTTACCTGGCTTTCAGCTCATTGAAATTATTCCTAACAATTGTAGTTTTTTATTAAATCATAGCTGTGTACATTAATGCAGTCATGGGGTACAGTATGCTGGTTCTATATGCAATCTAAAATATTTTCATCAAACTGATTAATATAGCCTTCATGTCATTTTCTTAGTTATTGTGTTAAGACATTTATATTCTACATTTAGAAAGATTCACATGTACCCTTGTAAGATGGACCATAGGTGTGATCCCACCAATCACTCTTCCTCCATCCATCCTCCCCTCTCCCTTCCCCTCCCTCTCCTCTTTCCCCATATTCTTGGGCTATAATTGGGTTATAGCTTTCATATGAAAGCTATAAATTAGTTTCATAGAAGGGATGAGTACATTGGATACTTTTTCTTCCATTCTTGAGATACTTTGCTAAGAAGAACATTTTCCAGCTCCATCCATGTAAACATGCAGGAGGTAAAGTCTCCATCTTTCTTTAAGGCTGCATAATATTCCATGGTGTATATATACCACAATTTATTCATCCATTTGTGGGTCGATGGGCACTTGGGCTTCTTCCATGACCTAGCAATTATGAATTGGGCTGCAACAAACATTCTGGTACAAATATCTTTGTTGTAGTGTGATTTTTGGTCTTCTGGATATATAGCTACAATTGTTATTTTTAAAATTAAAAAAAAAATCTCAGTTACATGACTTCCAATTTCTCTATACTTAAAAGTATAGAGTAGACATCTAAATTCTTTGATAAATTTCTAGGTGAACGAGATTGGTTTCTTTCTTTCTTTTTTTTTTTTCTTGAGACAGAGTCTCACTCTGTGGCCCTAGGTAGAGTGCCATGGTATCACAGCTCAAAGCAACCTCCTGCTCTTGGGTTTAAGTGATTCTCTTGCCTTAGCCTCCCAAGTACCTGGGACTACAGGTGCTGGCCACAATGCCTGCCTATTTTTTTATTACAGTTGTCATTGTTGTTTGGCAGGCCCAGGCTGGGTTTGAACCTGCCAGCTCCAGTGTATGTGGCTGATACCCTAGCTGCTGAGCTATAGGTGCTGGGCCAAGATTGGTTTCTTTTTACTCTTGTTCTTTTGATAGGTCTCTGTCCAGAGTTTCGAATCTCTTGTTCTTATAGTTATTAAAAAATAGTTTTCCTAATTTCTAACCACATTCCTTTAACTATATACTTATTCTATTCTCTCCAGTCTGTGTTTTTTAGAAGGATTATAACCTCCTGGTGAAGAGACCTTGGGGTGGGATGGCCCAGACACTTCTCAGTTGTTGCCCCATCTCTGGGTGCCTACAAGTCTGAGTTTCTTGAAGACACTCACTCAGTCTGGAATGAACTGAGTGGACTGTGTCCTAGCAAGCTTTTCCTCCCAGTAAATGGGACATGCAGTTAATGGCTGAATGGATCTGGAATGATCTAACTGAATAGGACAAGGTCTGGATTCTTGCTTCTGCAAGCTCTATTTCTGCATCCTTCACAGGAAAAATAACTGTCTAGGCACGGTGGCTCACACCTGTAATCCCAGCATTCTAGGAGGCCGCAGTGGGTGGATCCCTTGCACTCAGGAGTTTGAGACCAGCCTGAGCAAGAGCAAGACCCTGTCTCTACTAAAAGAAAAGAAAACTAGCAAGGCGTTGAAAAGTTTAAGGTTGTGGGGAACTGTGACACCATGGCACTCACTCTACTCAGGACAACAGAGTGAGACTCTATCTCCAAAAAAGAAAAAAAAAAGACTACAGGAAAAATAACTGACATTGAAAAAAACCCAAAGTACATTGTTCAAAAATAATGAATTTCAAATGAAAAACAATAATAGGCTTTCCTACTATCATATAGTCAATGTAGGCAACAGGAGAGGATTCTATTTAATATTTTATATTCTCGTTACCCTATTATATTTTCCTCAGAGTAAACAGCACCATTTGGAATTACCTATTTGCTTATTTATTTTGGAATCCTCTGCTGGAATGTATGCTCCACAAGCAGGAGCCTGTCTATTTTATCTGCCACTTTATTTCCAGTATCAAGAATAGGGGCTTGTTCAGGCATGAATCAATTCATTTATTCATGCAGTATGTATTATTCAGGGGGCTACTAGGTGCCCGGCATCGTTCTAGGTGTAGTTATGAATAAAATAGGTAAACATCTCTGCCTTTACAGGTTTATATTATAGTGAGAGACGTGGGCCATAAACAGCGTAAGTAAATAAAATGTGTTCTGTGCTTAAGAGTGATCATTGCTAAGTAGAAAACAAATCAGTAAATAAGAAGGAAAGGATGCAGAAGTGGGAGGAGTTCAAAGTTTGGACAGTGATCAGGGAAGGTCTCACTGAAAAGATGACATTTATTGAATTTCAAAAGTGAAATCCCATGATACATCAAGTGGAAGTAATGGTGCACTTGTAAGTCAGCCTGCATACACCTTCCAGACTCTGCTCCCCAAAGGGACTGCTTTTGTCATGCCAATTCCTTGTCTGAAAACTTAAGATTTCCTTCTCTTGCTGTCATATCCAAACTCCTTTGTCTGTCTTGAAAGATCCACATAAGAAGAGCATTAATTCCTCAGTTCCTCCAGAGCAGACCCTCTGGGCAGGCCTGACTACTTTCTGCACAGTATCAGGGTACAACCTAGTAAGGTGGAGGAATAATGGAACTTAGCGCTTCCCCCACCTGCAGCCACAGCCCGAAGCCCACATCCTCATTGCCTCGCTAGAGCTTCTGGGATCAAATGAGACGGTGTCAAACTGAGAATCTGTTTTAACAAGTTAGGAATGGAAACTGACACCTAACTGTTACATAATTTTCATAAGATTTCGATACCAAGGATAACAATTATTATAATGAATTAATTTAGCAAGTAAAAATCTCTGTTTACATAGCACGAAAGACAATTACAAATGTAAAACCTGAAACAAGGTGTTGGGTGCTCAGGGAATCTGAGTTGGTCTAAGCAAACCCACTTGAAGAACGAGCTGTTAAGTGTGGGTTTGAATGAGTGCAGTGAAGTACTCAAGTGCTCCCCCCATTACTCCAGCTCCCGGGAAACCATTCCTAGTTGAAGCTGCCCTAAATAAATGGGTAGCAGCACTGCTTGGCTGCTCAACTGCAGTCAGAACTGGGAATGAGCCTCCCTTCAATGCACCAGGCAGAGGTTCCAAGTCATCATTAAAATGACCACTAACGACTCTGCTGACCTAGGCTGCCATGCTAATGAACAGAAATTTTGCTCCTCCACACCTGAGCTGCCTCAGAGGAAGTGCTAATTACAGCCATGAATGAAATAAAAGTTATCTGTGAGAGTGAAGAAGAGATGGTTGTAAAGTCTGTGTGAGTCCTTTTAAAGTCATCTTCTCAAGAGATTAATTTCAGTGCTGGCGCTGTGGAAAATAGTGCCGTCTAATAGTTTTGATAATATGAATCTATGTGGATTAAACTTTCCATGCTTTGTTTGGAAGGGTCTATTTATGCAAGAATGGGAGCCATGGCAAAGGTTGAAAACGTATATTAAAAGATGTTTGACAACAGTTGTCTGGCCTGAATCATTTTTCCATTAAAAAGGCTATAAATTTATTAGGCAAATAATGACGTAGTCGTTGCAATTTTCTATCACTATATGATGATAACCATTATGTTACCTGAAAATGAAAAATAGAAATTCTGGAGTATACTTATTTAAAAATTATTATTGAAAGCAAAAGTAAATCGAGATAAAAATTGGTTTAAAGGGTGGCACCTGTGGCTCAAGGAATAGGGCGCTGGCCCCATATACCAGAGGTGGTGGGTTCAAACCTGGCCCTCATCAAAAAAAAAAAAAAAAATTGGTTTTAAGTTATTTTTCCTGGAAACATGAGGCCATTTTAAAGTATTATATTTTATAACAAAAAATATCAATTATGGATTTGGTTGCTTTCAACAGATAACTGAAAGTAATCAAATTTAAAATTCATTTGCTTTAAAAAAAACTTGCAAAGGTTTTCTGAGAGCATTCACATCTCGTGGAAAATCTCAGTATAGCTCTTTGTTAACAGTCACAGTCAAGAAGGATATGTCTTCAAGCTGTCACAAAACAAGAACCTGAACCCAAACTGAGCCAGGTGATGCTATGGAGCCTAAGGAGTGGGAAGCAGATGCTGATTTTCTCCACTCCGTTTGGCCTACAGAAATAAAATAGTGAAGTGACTACAACAGAAGAAAATGAAATCTTCCTGAGTAAAGTACTCTTGGCAGTAGACTTTATGATGTGATAGAACATCAGGAAAAAATAAACCCAGCAGACAGATGTCTCCAGAGAGCAATAACCATTAACTCTGGGAATACGTCACATGACAGTCCCTGCCCGAGGAATATAGAAGACAGATGTTTCTCTAGGGACTGACCTGCAAGGGCACTTGTTGCTCTTAGTGACCAGAATTGAAAGAAAGCTGAAAGCCAGCTTCAGTGAGTGCAGTCACTGAAGTATTTTATAGACCAGAAAAGTTGGCAAGCAACAGACAGACTCTAGACAACACATACTTCCTCTTTCCAAAAATATAGTCGCAGTTAGCTTTGAAAACTGTAGAGACTCTTCCAGGGTCTAGTTAGTAAGGAAAAGAGTATGTTTTTCTTTTGCTACTGCTACATAGGTTGGCATCAAGTATTCCTTTTTATTTTGTGACCAAAACACTGCAGTTGGTGATTTCATGTAAATAGGAACCCACGGGGGGCAGAAAGGAGGATGGGAAAAAAATGTGGCTAATGTATTTTACCTTTTCCTGAAAATTCTAGAAATGTTTACTTACACTTACTGTATTGTTTCCAGTGTATATTTGAAACTAAAACATAGTAAGTGGAGATGGGAGATGTAAAAGTATAAAGTGCGATTAGTAGGGAGTTTTGCTCTAAATTCTCAGTTTTCACGGGGATCCACTCTACTATCTTTAAACAGAAATGTAATTCAGTTTTTAAATCAGTAAGCTGACAGACACGCACTGAAAAAACTTGTCCCTATCAGGTAAAAATTCAGTTGTTTTTGGATACTGAGGTCTCTGCTTCTATTCAGAGAGTAGGGTCAGGAAGGCCATGTTTTTATATCAAAGAGTCAGAAATGGTTTCTGATTTTTGGGCCTTTCAAAATGCAAGAGGCTGGTGGGGGTCCAGAAGTATCACCTGTACAATCCAGGAAAAAAAAGCATTCTTTTTCACTTCTTGCTATAAGGGATTCTAGACCACATCTTTTCCCACTAGTTATTGCCATCTGTAGGAGAGGAAGGGAAGAAGAGAGATTTATAGCAGAGGTGGGCAAACTTTGTCTATAAAGGACCAGATAGTAAATATTTTAGGTTTTGTGAGTCATATGCTCTCTCTTGCAGCTACTCAGCTATGCAGCTATAGTGCAAAAGCAGACATAAAATATAAATGAATAGGTGTCATCCTAGTAATATAGTTCTAATAAAACTTTATTTATAAAAATGGGCAGTGAGCCAGATTTGATTTACAGGCCATGGTTTGTTAACTAAAGTACTACAAAGAGCAAAACAATGTGATTTCTATTCTCATCTGGCAAGACAGTGGTAATTTCCCCCCCAAAAGATTTTCACTGTGTGTCTCTTTCTACTCAAATCTTGTGATAAACAGCCCATCAAGAATGTCCTTTTATGTGAAAATTCATCGTAGATGTAAAGGTTGACATTCAAAACTAAATTTAATACATGGGGAAAATTTATATATAGCACTGGTTTTCTCTTTATTTCTTTTTTGTCTCTAAATACCAAATAACCATCAAACAAATAAATGCAGACAAAGAGATGTTACATAGTTTGAAATTTCTTTGGTAGATCTAAGTTCTCAATACTGTTTCGCAAGGGACAGAACTAAGAGAAAAACAATTTCTGTTCTTTTATTATCCCCATTTTAAAATTTTTATTAGATAAAATGAGCATCAATTGATCAGAAGAGTATTTTATCTTTGCCTTCTCTGTGTAATGTTGCTTGATGGGAAACCATAATTGAAGGAAAAGCAACAGGAAATTAGCCAGGTACTATTATCTGTAATGGGTGTCAGACAACTTTACATCACGAGAAAAGTTGCTTAAAATTTTTCCAGAGCAGCTCTCCCTTTGGAAAACAAAGCTATTTAATGTACTCACATTTCAAAATTATTTTCCATAATAATTCATCCTTTTAAAAGATTTCTAGAAAATCCTTTCTCTTGAGTAGAGAAATGCAAGTGCTTTAATGTCCAGACATACAAATATACATACTTTTCTTAACGCTTCTGAGAATAACTCTCCAACATTACATGCTTGAAAAAAACCTATGGTATTGTTGATGTCAAGGTTTTGTTTTGTTTTTTGTTTTTTAAGAGTAGTTTTAGGTTCACAGGTACAAAGATTTCTAATGATGCCAAGATTTAAAAATTTCCTTTTTACTTATTAAAAAAGTTAAAGCACTGCCAATATGATATGACTATGGTAATTAGTAACCCATGACCAATAAACCACAAGTAGAGGGCCACATGTTGTAGATGGTGGACTAATTTTTCTACCTGTTTGGGGCATCTGTGAATGAATGAATGGCTACTGTTTTCTTCTGTTAGCCCAGCTCCAGGGGAATTTGGTAGAACTAGTGCTGGGTTAAGCATTAGAAGACCTAGAGTTTACTTTCGCTTAACTGTTTCTTAGCTTGGAACCCCTGGGGAAAATCTATCTCCTCTCAGCTTCAATTTCTTCATTTGTTAACTAAAGTCTAATACCTGCTCCGTATAGATAGGATTTGATCGTGTAGGTGATGAAAGTTGACTTATCCCTCTAACACAATGGCAAACAGAACACTAACTAATGACAGCTGAACTATTAGGTTTACCATAGGAAATTGCTTTTATTGTAGGAAAAGGAAATTGCTTTTATTGTAGGTCAGAAACAACTGAATTTCAGCAATTTTCCCCTTGCCCAACCTTACATGTTATACCTGTATCACATTAGCAGTATAAAATATATACACATTTATAGACACCCAGCTCAAAGTTCATGTATATCTCCATGAATCTAAATTTTTTTTTTTTTTTGAGACAGAGCCTCAAGCTGTCCCCCTGGGTAGAGTGTCATGGCATCGCAGCTCACAGCAACCGCCAACGCCTGGGTTCAAGCGAGTCTCCTGCCTCTGCCTCCCAAGTAGCTGGGACCACAGTTGCCCACCACAATGCCTGGCTATTTTTTGGTTGCAGCCATCATTGTTGTCTGGCGGGCCTGGGC
>CAUYQV010052998.1:0-28538 GCA_963574575.1 Galagoides demidoff | reverse complement strand
GCTGGGACCACAGGCGCCCGCCACAACGCCCAGCCATTTTTTGGTTGCAGCCATCATTGTTGTTTGGTGGGCCCGGGCTGGGGATTCGAACCCGCCACCTTAGGTGTACGTGGCTGGTGCCTTAGCCGATTGAGCCACAGGCGCCGTGCCTAACTCTAAGACTCTTACCCTGTTTCTCATCATATCATCTCTCATTTGGGGGATTTTGATGGAGAATTTAAATCATGTACTTTTCTATAGTCGTGTCTTCTATAGTCTGTTCTGTAGCCCGCTCGCACCATGGAATATTCATAAGATTTTTTTCAAACAAACGTTTCTATAGTTGAATCGTTTTGAGAAATTATGTGTTAAACAAAGTTGGAACCCGTTTCTTTCTTGCAAAACTTTTCAGAGAGGTTGATATGCTTTGTGAATCTCCAGGAGGAAATCACAGCACTTCCCAACTTCGGCTAAGAGACTCTTTTGAAATGAAGCAGCATCCCAGGACTAGGGTGTTGCAGAACATTCTTTGCATGGACAACTTGGTGGCCTTCATTTTAATCTGGATTGAGGAACATTAGTTTGGACAGCATGGTCAGAAGGAGTAGGAAACGTGATGTTAAGAAGCACATTATTCCTTTGCTTGTGCTTTACAGCCAAATCTTTTCTATTCTTGATTTTTCCCTCTACCAAGAAGCCTTCTTTAGGCCCTCTAGCCAGTATTGATCTCAAGATTCTCTTCTTTAAACTCCTAGGTGCTCACTGGCTATAGCGTTCTAGTTCTAAATACTGGATAATGTAGTTTTTTTCTCTCTAACTACTTCAGTTTTTCTTCAACAAAGGAATAAGCTCTTTTAGGGAATAATGGCCCATTCTTCTTTTGTATATTCCACAGTAACTAGCACAGCGGTAGCCTTAACAGTTTTTCAATTTATTAGGCAAACATTTACCATATGTTGGGCTTGAAAGTTAGCTTTTTGTATAATAAAATTGCCTGTCATTGTGACCGAACTTCTCAGTTAATCCATATTCTACCCACCACCAGCCCTACCTCCCCTTACCCTGATATCCACCTCTTTTATCAAGGATTTATATGAGTTGAACCATATGAAAAACCATAATTTTTGATCCACAAAAATGCCAGTTTCATTTTCTATGTTGTTTTTGTAGAACATATCGTGCAAGGGGGTGCTCTGCATGTAAGCCACCCTCAGCCCAGCCACCTACAATTCTCTTACGTTCATTGTTGGCTGGTGATTGCTGATGGCTCCAGGGATAATGACCTATGTCCTCTTGTCCTCAATCAGCAAGTAGAGATTCTTTGGCGGTCACTGCTAGAACTTTTATGACACCTCAGGCTGCAATTCCTTGAGTACAATCCCTGGACTTTATAGAGATCTTACAGTACTCTTATTTGCCCTAAGACTGGTAATATCCTTTCCTGTGACTGGTTTTGATGCTATTGTGTTTATTTGCTTCGTGACCCATAACCTCAATTCATATGCTCAATCCCCTGTGCTCCCCAACTATTTGTTTATCCCTGTTTTGAATCCCCAACCCAGATCTGTTTGTATACTAATACTTTATGCTACTCTCCTGCCTACATTTACCTTCCTGGGCATCAATTTCTACTCTCTACCTATTCTGGACCTCCAATTAATCAGCACCTGGGTATTGCTTTTTTTTTTTTTTTGAGACAGAGCCTCAAGCTATCCCCCTGGATAGAGTGCCATGGCATCACAGCTCATAGCAACCTCCAACTCCTGGGCTTAAGCGAGTCTCCTGCCTCCGCCTCCCAAGTAGCTGGGACCACAGGCGCCCGCCACAACACCCGGCCATTTTTTGGTTGCAGCCATCATTGTTGTTTGGCGGGCCCGGGCTGGGGATTCGAACCCGCCAACTTCGGTGTACATGGTTGGCGCCTGAGCCGATTGAGCCACAGGCGCCGAGCCAGCACCTGGGTATTGCTTTCAGCTGATTTAATGGATTTGGAAATTTGGCCTATGCTCTTTCTATTTCTTCTGACTCCCCAGGTTACTTTTAATGTATGAATTGGTTCCTCCAAGACCTAGAGTCAGATTATTAGTCACAGGCCCATTGATTCAGTTGGTCCCTGGTTCTGGTCTTTCTTTGCTAGTCTTATTGTTCAATAATCCCTGACCTAGGCATGATTAGTCATTAGACTTTTTTCTAAAGCAAGATGGGAATTTAACCATTTTATAAGGATTTCCAACACCAAGTTTAGTATATGTCTGTTAAATGAAATTTGAAAAAATGTTCATGATATATTATTAGGATAAAAGTTAAGGTCCAAAAGTTTGTGTACAGCATTATTCCATTAAAAAAAATGGAATGTTTGCATAGAAGAAAAAAAGACTGAACAACTGCATATAGATGACAGGTTTTGTTTGAATGATGAGAGTAATCAACTGATTTTTTTCTCTTCCAAGTAATTTATAATGAACACATTGTATTTCTGTAGTTGACAAACTGTTTTTTTTCCAAGACAGAGTCTCACTGTGTCACCCTGGGTAGAGTGCCGTGGTGTCACAGCTCACGGCAACCTCAGACTATTGGGCTTAAACGATTCTCTTGCCTCAGCCTCCTAAGTAGCTGGGACTACAGGTGCCCGCCACAATGCCCAGCTATTTTGTTGTTGTTGCAGTTGTCATTGTTGTTTTAGCAGGCCCGGGCTGGGTTTGAACCTGCCAGCCTCAGTGTATGTGGCTGGTACCTTACCCACTGAGCTACAGGCGCCACCCCTCAAAAATATATTATTTTTAAATAAAATGTTTTGACAAAAGAGTTATAACTGTGGTCATCATCTTGATGTTTGGTCACTGTGGCCAAAAGTATACTCCCCCTATCTATAATCTCACAGAACATTTCTTCTCTGGCTCAGTATGCATCAGGTTATTGCTATTGTCAACTTCTTCTCTAAGCGTATTTCTCCCTGGGGGCAGGGGCAAGGAACCCCTGATGAGGTAAAGACATAGAGGAAGGGAAGGAGAATCTCAGCAATGGACTCAAATGTTCTTCTTCCTATAAAGAGAGGTCACTCCATGGTGACATTCCCCTTTTTAACAGAAGGGGCATAATGCAAAAGTCCTTGAAATTGGAGTTACAAAGAATGGCTGAGGTTCAAGGGGTGCTAATATATACCATTTTACTATGAAACACAGATTGGCATCTTTCCTGAAGCGACAGAGATCAATTGGCAATCACAAAAATGGAGTTACAAAACGAACGGAATGTGTGCACAGCACTGAGGTATGTTCTAAGAAGCCCATGCAGGGAGAAACTGTGTCTCTTAAACCCTAATCAGGATACCTGTGATACAAAACCACGTAAGGGTCATATATAGAAATATCCAGGCAAGGGATAATGAATGGCAAAGTGTTTTGTGTGCGTGAAAACCTTTACAGGCCGGGCGTGGTGGCTCATGCCTGTAATCCTAGCACTCTGGGATGCATGTGGATTGCCTGAACTCACAAGTTTGAGACCGGCCTGAGCCAGAGGAAGACCCCGTCTCTAAAAATAGCCAGGCGTTGTGGCAGGCACCTGTAGTCCCAGCTACTCGGGAGGCTGAGGCAAGAGAATTGCTTAAGCCCAAGAGTTTGAGGTTGTGGTGAACCATGATGCCGTGGCACCCTACTAAGGCTGACAAAGGACAGAAAACCTATACAAATCCAAGGAACTTGCTACTAGTTTTTAGTACAGTGTTTTTCATAAACTTCAGTGGGCATCTGAATCTCCTGAGGGATGAAAACCATTCAGGTTCCCAGATTTCCTTCTCAGAAACTGTTCTTCAGAAAGTTTGAGGTGCAACCTAGCAACCTGTATTGGGATGATTTTAAGGCTTATTATCTGTGGACTTTGAGAAACAGTGAATATTAGTGATTAATGCCTGGAAGCTAGTGATTAATAGCTGGAACAGATAAAAATGCTTTGGAATTCTGGCTCTGCCATGTATGAGCTATGTGAGTATGAATTCTTACTTAAATGCTGGGAACCTGTTTCTTCACAGAGATAACAAGAACCTAACTCATAGGGTAGAGGTGAATAGTAAGACAATTCATGAAAAGCTTCAAGGACTCAACAAATTTTGTCACCTACAAACACCATCACTGTCATCATCGAGGCATATGCTGGCAAACAGGTGGCAAATACACGGTATAGTATTAGAATTGGAAGAGGGGAGAGATCACTTCTTTCCGGAATGATCAAGGAAGTCTTCACCACGATGGTACAACTTGAACTGAATTTCGAAAGGATCAGAAAGGTTTGGCCAGATGAGGATGAGAGAGGCTGCACAAAGAGAAAGTGCAAGTCAAACATGGCCTACTCCCCATTTGTTTAAAGATCCAGGCCTGGAGAAAAGCAGACCACATAGTCTAATACAGTTAAGGAAAAACCTGTAGGTGAGGTGAGATGGGAAATAGGAACTCGAATATCTTCTATTCCTTTGACCAGAAATTGCCTCTAGGACTGATTTGACTATTTAGGCAGAACTGAAGTAAAATTATGTGCTATCTAGTTGAATAGCTCATTAACCATTAAATAAAAAACTACAGAATCTGGTTGCCCTTGAGTTAGTTATCTCCAAGCTAATGCAGAACTTAGCTTAGCTTAGCTTAGCTTAGCTTTGCTGTTAATCAGCTACAGGAAGCTTGGCTATCTCCTTAACCAATGTTCAGACTATTTCCTCAAGTGCATACTAATGTTCTTTGTGACTTTATACTTTTTAGTTTACAGATTTGGCATCTAAAAGATTTTTCTTCTATCCTAAATATTTTTCCATAATTAGGATAATTGGGACAGCACATTCCTTTGTTCATCTGTTCTCACAAACTAAATGCTAAGCCATGTATTTTATGTGATATACAGATAGCAACCAGAAAATGTTTTCAGACCTTTATTTTTCATTAAGATACAACTTTCCTACAGCCTAAGTATCTTTTTTTATTGTTTAGAATTCATTGAGGGTACAAGGAATTAGGTTACACTGATTGCATTTGTTAGATAAAGTCCCTCTTATAATTGTATCCTGCCCCCAAGAGGGGTGCCATATACTGTGACTCCTTTCTTCCCTTCCCTTCCCCCTGCTCCCTTATTCCCCTACCCCCCACCATGTATGAGGTCATTTACTGACTTCATGTTAGAATTGAATACATTGGATTCTTGCTTCTCCATTCTTGTGATGCTTTACTAAGAAGAATGTGTTTCAACTCTATCCAGGTTAATACAAAAGATGTAAAGTCTCCATCATTTTTAATGGCTGAATATGGTATACATATTCAATGGGAGAATACATATACCACAATACATATACCATAGCTTGTTAATCCATTCCTGGGTTGGTGAGCATTTAGGTTGTTTTCACAATTTGACAATTATAATTGAGCTGTGATAAATAGTCTAGTGCAAATGTCCTTATGATAAAAGGATTTTTTTTCTTCTGGGTGGATGCCTAGTAATGGGATTGCAGGATCAAATGGGTGGTCTAATTTGAGTTCTTTGAGGGTTTTCTATACTTCCTTCCAAAAAGGTTGTGTTAGTTTGCAGTTCCGCCAGCAGTGTAAAAGTGTTCCCTTCTCTCCACATTCATGCCAGCATCTGCAACTCTGAGGCTTTGTGATGTGGGCCTTTCTCTCTGGAGGTAGGTGATAACTCAGGGCAGTTTTGATTTGCATTTCTCTGATGATCAGGGATGATGAGCATTTCTTCATACATTTGTTAGCCATTTTTCTGTCTTTAGAGAAGGTTCTATTCATCTCTCTTACCCAGTGATATATGAGATTGTTGGGTCTTTCTTGATTAATTTGAGTTTTCTATAGATCCTAGTTATCAAGTTTTTGTCTGATTCGCAATATGCAAGTATCTTTTTCCCATTCTGAAGGTTGTCTATTTGCTTTGGTTGTTGTTTTCTTAGTTTTACAGCTTTTCAATTTAATTAAGTCCCATTTGTTTATTTTTGTTGTTGCAATTTCCATGGAAGTCTTCTTTATAAAATCTTTCCCTAGGCCAATATCTTCAAGGTTTTTCCCCTCCACTTTTTTCAATGATTTTTATTGTTTCATGCATTAGATTTAAATCTATTATCCAACTTGAATCAAGTTTTGTAAGTTGCAAGATGTGTGGATCCAGTTTCGGTCTTTTATATGTGGTTACCCAGTTCTCCCAACACCATTTATTGAACAATCCTCAGTGTATGTTCTTGTCTGGTTTATCAAATATCAGGTGGCTGTAAGATGTTAGTTTCATCTCATGGTTTTCTATTCCGTTCCAAATGTCAATGTCTCTCTTTTTGTGCCAATATCATGCTGTTTTGCTCACTATGGCTTTGTAGTATAGCCTAAAGTCTGGTGGGGTGATACCCCTGGCTTTGTTTTTATTAAGAAGAATTACCTTGGCTATATGGGGTTTCTTCTGGTTCCATACAAAATGAATTATTTTTTTCCAAATCTTGAAAGTATGATGATGGCATTTTAATGGGGATTCCATTGAATCTGTAGATTGCTATAGGAAGTATAGACATTTTGACAATGTTGATTCTTCTTAGCCATGAGCATGATATATTCTTCCAATTGTCCATATCTTCTGCTATTTATTTTATTAGGGTTTTATAATTTTCTTTGTAGAGGTCTTTCACTTATTTTGTTATGGATATTCCTAGGTATTTAATTTTTTTTGAAGCTACTCTGAAGGGAATCGTGTCCTTGATTAGCTTCTCATCTTGGCTGTTATTGGTTATTGGCATATACAGAGGCTACTGACTTGTGGACATTGATTTTATATCTTGAGACATTGCTATATTTTTTGATCACTTCCAGGAGGATCGTGGTTGAGTCTTTGTGGTTCTCTAAGTATAAGATCATATCATCAGCAAAGAACAAGAGTTTGATCTCCTCTACCCCCATTTGGGTGCCCTTTATTTCCTTCTCTTGCCTGATTGTATTAGCTAGAACTTCCAGCCCTATGTTGAATAGTAGAAGCAATAGAAGACAACCTTGTCTGGTTCCAGTTCTAAGTGGAAGCTTTTAGTTTTACTCCATTCAATATAATATTAGTTGTGGTTTTGTTGTAGATGATTTCAATCAGATTAAGAAATGTGCTACCTATGCTTATATTCTTAAGTGTTCTAATTAGAAAAGGATGCTGAATTCATCCTAAGTATCTTACAGAGCAGGCATAAATAATCAACACCTAGGGACATTTTGGTATGTGTCTCATAGCTGATATTAACTAGGTTTTAAAAGAAATCCTGGCCTTATGTTTTTATTAAAATGTTACATTTCTGATTAGACATAGCTTTACAATTAGTTCAGGTGCTAGAATTTTGTTAGATTGACTCAGGATTGATTCTCTTAGTGGTTCTTCTCTTCCTCTTTCCTTGATGAGTGATATAGACACTGCATTCTAATTGTCAAAAATCAATTAGATTTTTTGCTTTTTTTTGTGGTCCAGATCACTTAGGTGGTACCTGCTAGTACTTTAGTCTCCTTTTCTCCTTTTTTCCCCACAAAACAAAAGTCAACAAACAAATAAATAAGCAAACAACCAAAAAAAAAAAATCAGAAGAAAGAAAGAAAAACCACACGGAAAGAATGAGCCACATATCTGTATCTCTTTGATAGTAATATAAACTTACCATTACTGGATTGTTGCCATTCGAAAGTGGTACTTTTCCACTTTTCAGATAGACCTGGCTTTTGAATGTACTGTGTTTCTACAGAATGTGTCTTGAAGTAGGTCCCATATGGCAAAATCCGATCTGAGCATGTGTTGAATCCTGATTATATGTTCTGTTCCCTTTTTTCTGTTTGATCATGGACAAAAACCAAGGAACAAATGGTTAAAGGCAATTAGAAGTTAAATGAAAGTCAGTTTCCTGAATAAATGACGATTGGAATGTGGAAGGAATATGGAAGATACAAGGAGGAGAGATAAGAACTACCTGTCTTATTTTTCAATACTACTACTAATAGCTAACACACATATACAGAATACTTACTGCTACCATGCACTTTTATAAAAACTTTAAATTTACTTACTCCTTTAATTCTCTATTAGTATATACCATTATTATCTCCATTTTAGAAATGAGGAAACCAAGGCACAGTGCAGCTGAGTGACTTGCTTATGGTGACAACTAGTAGTTTCTTTTTTTAAAAAAAAAAGTTTATTTATTTATTTGGTTGCATTTTGGCTGGGGCCAGGTTTGAACACACCACCCTTGTGCCCTACTCACTTAGCCACAGGCACCACCCACAACTAGTAGTTACATCTCATATGGTTTTCTATTCAATTCCAGATGTCTGTGTCTCTGTTTTTGTGCCAATACCATGCTGTTTTGATCACTAGGTCCTTGTAGGACAGCCTAAAGTCTGGTAGGCTAAAACAGCCACCTGATCATTCACTGGGGGGAAAAGAATCCCCATTCAACAAATGGTATTAGGAGAACTGGACAACCACATATAAAAGACCAAAATGAATCCGACAAAAGCTTGATAACTAGAATCTACAGAGAACTCAAATTAAGCAACAGAAAAAAAGCCAACAATCCCTTATATCAATGGCCAAGTGAGATGAATAGAACCTTTTCTAAAGAAGACAGACAAATGGCTAACAAATGTATGAAAAAAATGCTTATAGTCCCTAATTATCAGAGAAATGCAAATCAAAACTACCCTGAGATATCACCTAACTCCACTGAGAATGGCCCACATCATAAAGTCTCAAAGCTGCTGGCATGGATGTGGAGAGAAGGGAACACTTTTACACTGCTGGTGGGACTGCAAACTAACACAACCCTTTTGGAAGAAAGTATGGAAAATCCTCAAAGAACTCAAATTAGACCACCCATTTGATCCTGCAATCCCATTACTAGGCATCTACCCAGAAGAAGAAAAATTCTTTTATCATAAGGACATTTGCACTAGACTGTTTATCATGGCTTGATTTATAATTGCCAAAATGTGGAAACAACATAAATGCCCACCATTCCAGGAATGAATTAACAAGCTGTGGTATATGTATATTATGGAATACTATACAGCCACTAAAAAGGATGATAACTTTACATCTTTTGTATTAATTTGGATAGAGTTGAAATACATTCTTCTTGGTAAAGCATCACAAGAATGGAGAAGCAAGAATCCAATGTACTCCACTTTGATATGAGTTCAGTTGATGCTAGTACACGGTGAGGGGAAGGGGCAATGGAGGAGGGGAGAGAGGGGAGGGGGGACCATGGTATGTGACACACCTCTTGGTGATGGGACACTATTAATAGACAGACTTCACCCAGAAAAAAAATGAGTAAATAAATAAATTTATAGGTGTAATTAAGAAAACAACTAGTAGATAGTAACACTGGAATTTGAAGGCAGGAAACTTTGGCTCCAGACTTGAAGTTTTTTTCTTCTCTAGAGTAGTATGACTCCATCTCTTCTGTGTGCCTGACATTGTACTAGCCTTTGTCCGGGAGCATGTCCTTTCCTGCTTCAGAATTCTTTACTAAGTGTCCTAGTCACTTAAAGATGGAGCTTATAGTAGAAAGAGCGAGCTCTGCCTCTCAGCCTTTTTCTTAAAGCAAGGAAAATGGTTGTCTAATCAGGGAGAGGATTTGGTGTGCTGTGGAGTGCATGTCTAGGAAAGGAATACAAGTGATTTTTTAAAAATCATCAGTTAAAAAAAAAGACTCTGCAAAGAATAGAAGTTAGTGTCTTAGAGTTGAAGCTAAAGTCATTTTTTTTTTTTGAGATGGAGCCTCAAGATATCCCCCTAGGTAGAGTGCTATGGCATCATAGCTCACAGCAACCTCCAACTCCTGGGCTCAAGCGAGTCTTCTGCCTCCACCTCCCAAGTAGCTGGGACCACAGGTGCCCGCCACAATGCCCGGCCATTTTTTGGTTGCAGCCATCGTTGTTTGGCGGGCCCGGGCTGGGGATTCGAACCTGCCACCTTAGGTGTACGTGGCTGGCACCTCAGCCAATTCAGCCACAGGCGCCGAGCTGAAGCTAAAGTCATTTTTATGGTTCTGGCTACTACCTGTGCAGCATCCTTGGGCCACTGTGGAATTGTTCCATGCCTACTGTGGGCTAGCAGTTTTTATCTTTTAAACAAGGCAATAGAGTAAAGTATGCATAGCTTTGTTATGAAAACTCTTGGGGTGCGGAGATGGTGGCATTGATGGGAGGATTACTTGAAAATGCATTAGCCAGTAGCCTCTTAGAAAATACAGTAGCATGGGGAAAGTAGTGCACCATTATGGTATGGGATGTGGACTGGAACCAGGCTGCTTGAGTTTGAATCCAGGCTCTACTACATATTGGCTGCATGACAGTGGGCCATTTACCTAGCCCATCTTTGCCTTTGGTTTCTCAACAGTAAAATGGTACCTAACCTACCTTATTGGGTTGTTAGGAGGACTGAACAGATTAATATTTGTAAAACTTTTATGTGCCTGTCATGTAATTAGTGCCGTGTGTTTATTAAAATAGAAATGGGACCTCATAAAGTTGATTTCCATAACATTAATTACTACTCGATTTTTGCTCGTTACTTAAAGATTTGTCTTCATTCATTGTTATAAATGAAAATCTTTGTTTGTTTTTATCCAGTATTGCAAAAGAAGCTGTTCAGTGTTTTAAAGATGGAAATTTTCCCTTTCTTAGCATTTTCTGCCTGCCATAGCAATGGATGACTTGAAAACAATGGCATCTCATTCTGCTAACTATTCTAGCTAGAAAACTGCCGTTTTTGGAACTTCCTGTTACAAATTCGACCTTGTGTCAGAACAAAAGTGAGATAATAGATGGGAAAGCATTTTAAAAAGTTAAGAGGGCTTGAGATTTGGTATTAAACTCCTTTTGAGTCTCACCCTTTGGGATGTGCAGTTTCCAAGGGTATTTTGCCTCAAACTACAAATGTGAACCCATAGAACCACTACTACCGTGTTTCCCCAAAAATAAGACACTGTCTTATATTTATTTTTTCTCAAGAAGCCAAACTAGGGCTTATTTTCAGGGGATGTCTTCCTCTCTGTGCCAAAATGCATGGCGTGGCAATAAGACTCATCACTAGGTCTTACTATCGGGGTAGGGCTTATATTTAACAAATGCATAGAAATCCTACTAGGGCTTCTTTTTTGGGTAGGTCTTATTTTGGGGAAAACATGGTGCTATTAATGTGAATACTTAACCCTTTCTGAGTCCTTATGAGGGGCCAAGAACTGTGCTAACATTCACATACATTGTTTCATGTAAATGCTGCTTAGATGCTGCTAATTCTGCTAAGTCTCTAAAAACTGGTTTATTCCTTTTCTTTAGCTGGGAGGAAACAAGCAAGGAGTGACAAAAGGCTCAGCACCTGTAGCTCAGCAACTAGGATGTCAGTCACATGCACTGGGGTTGGCAGGTTCAAACCCTACCTGGGCCTGCCAAACAACAATGACAACTACAAAAAAAATAGCTGGGTGTTGTGGCATGAACCTATAGTCCCAGTTACTTGGGAGGCTGAGGCAAGAGTATTGCTTTAAGCCCAAGAGTTTGAGGTTGCTGTGAGCTGTGATGCCCTGGCATGCTACTGAGGGTGACAGTAAGACTCTGTCTCAAAAAAAAAAAAAGTGACAAAAGAAAATCAAGTTAGGTTTTTTTTTTGACAATGGAAGGAAAAGCTATTCACCATTCCCTTTTTTATGTCTAAGTTGTTTGAACAAAGCTTTGAATTGTTATTAATTCCCTATATAACCTTAACAGAGTAGGCAGTTTTAATAACAACCTCATTTTCTTTATTTATTTTACATATACATGGGTTTATTAGGTTTCCACTTTTTGCCTTCACAAAATTAAAAAGGCTTAAAATTTAATAACAATAACAATGTTTAAGATAAGGACTAGGAACAAAACCTCGTGAAGAACGAAGATAAATACATTCAGAAATCAGACCATTGCTGCATCGAAATATTAAGCAATAATAATAATGCAAAGAAAGTAACATTCACATTGTCAAATGAGAGTCTGTCTATTATCGAATGCTTTGACACTGAGGTTCAGTATGGAGTCATCAGTTAACTTCCTCGACCTCATTTTAAAACATCCTTCACTAAGAAATGGAAGAAGAGGCTCAGAGCAGCAGGAGAACAAATGGAAAGGAAGGAAGAAGGAATAGTGAGGAAAGGAAGAAAACGCTATACCCAAATGACTAGACTTACAGGCTAGAAAATAAGAGAAATATTTAGGAAATCTCAATTTTCCAACTTTCTCCCTTTGAGTTAGGAGAGGAGAGAGGGATGTAATAAAAAGAGCGTTTAAGTAAGCTCTGGATCCCAAGAGAGACTAGAACTTTCTTTTCGTGGCAACAAAAGTCACTTTTTTGGGTCCTTGCTACTTTTCCAAGAGCTGAGGTACTAGGGAATCCTATATACGTTAAGCCCTCTTGTTATTTCTAAACAATTCCTCCCTGACTACATCGGCCGCCTGAGAAAATAATTAAAGAGAGAGAGTGGACAAGAGACAGCCAGGACCTCAGGATGTTTTGTTTCCTCTGCAGTGGGCTGGGATTGTCCTGAGGATTAATTGGGTATTTGTCTGGCAAGCTAGATGAGCACTCTGAGTTAGCCTACCTGGTGAACTTGAATTCCATTGAAGGTGCCTGCTTGCTCTCGGCCATGTGGTTGCATCCTTCCGTGTGTCTCAGTCCTTTTTTCTCCCGAAGAGCATTTTGGTCTGCTCATTCCGTACAGCTGGAGAACAGACCAGCAACACAATAATACCACATTTTAGGGCACTCGCTTTCAGACTGTTTAAATTTACCTCATGTAGGACAATGCGAATCATCTGTTCTCCCTTAAATCTCAGCCATAATCCCCTAAAACCATTTACAACTAGCTGGGAAGGTGCCCATCAAATGAGGACTGGATCTCACTGTTGATGTTACTACAGTAGCCTTCTGAATACACACAGAGTTCATTTATTGATATGCAGAGTGTTCATTGATGTGTACACAGAGAGTAATTGAGATGATAATTTAAACATTGTTATAAACACTTGTGGGGGAGATCTTCCTAGCTCCTGCACTAGTAAACCAGTCCACAGATTTCAGGCTCCAAATTGAGAGTCAAGAAATCGAGGCATAGCAAGCAGTCTCTTTATGCTCCAAATTCATGCTCCAAGGCAACCCACAGCCTTCCGCTTTTAGCTGTATTTCCTCCAGTCCAGATTGATTTGTAATGAACCTTCCTCATTCTTTGACTTAGTGCTGGGATCCATGGGTGAAAAGCTAATGAGTTTCAAAGAATAGAATCACACTTAGGCATCATAAAAAGGAGTCATAGTAGAAGGATATTTGGGGGATAAGAAGGCTCTGGAAGAAATGAAGTGAAGGAAATACTGTATGTGTGTAGAAAATAATCAGGCAGCTTTTCTTGTTTTGTATGTACTGTATGGCCTCTTTGTTGTGTATTCTACTGTTTTCTCTTTAAATTAGCTTTATCTGTTTATTCCAGGTTTTCTGTTTTCCCATAATTTTGGATTTTAGGTGAAACTGCCCTTACAGATTGATGAAGGGGTGCAAGGTGAGAATTAGAGTAAGGGCCCCAGAACTCTGTAAAGGAACAGACCTAGCTAAAATGATGATAGTAACCAGCCATTGTCCCCTGGTGTTCTTGATAATAGTCACTGTCCCCTTGTTTGCTTCTGTATAATTGTAACTCTAGAGGGCACAGCTGATAGCCATAAAGATTCTTAACTTGCTGCATGTAGAACAGTGGTTCTCAACCTGTGGGTCACAACCCCTTTTTAACAATGAAAATACATTGCAGCATTAGGAAGGTTGAAAACCACTGATATAGAACATGATATTTGGAACCAAGGAGTAGTTTTTGAGATATCTTCCAGCTCTTGCATTACCGTGACTGACCTACCCAGACCAAGGAACTGAATCATCTAGCTTTGGACCCCCCCACCCAAGGAACTATATTCCAGTGGATTGGCTGACCAAGCCAGACAGCAGCCCCTATCAAGGGACTGATGGTCCCTTCTTGAACCCAGCCAATTAGTGGACCCCCATTTCCTAATCCTCTGCTCACTGAACTATCTTTAACAACTCTTGTCTTCCCAGTTCTCAGGGAGGCAGATTTGAGAAATTTCTCCAGTCTCCTTGCTTAGCGTTTAGTGGAATCAACTCTTTGCTCTAAGCCAGTGGTTCTCAACCGTCCTAAGGCCACGGCCCATTAATGTAGTTCCTGTGGGTCACAACCCATAGGTTCAGAACTGCTGCTAAGCTCTGCTGGCTCCAGGTATTGGCATCCTCTTGAGCAGTGGGCAGATGAACTTGGCTGGGCAGCAACATAAGTGACTTTTGTTTTTCTGTCCACAGCACCAACTCTGGCCCAATTCTAGATGACTTTATAGCTAATTCATTCAGTCATTGTGTCCAAATGATTATCTTAAGCCTGTCTTATGGATTGGTAACCCCTGGGTTGTGTTCATCACAGTCCAAAACCTGACCATCACCCTTTCATCAGGGACTAAGATTATACTATTTCAAAGACAAAGGCTTTGGCTAGGTGGCAACTCATATCTCCTATATGTGCCATCTGTAAATGTACTATAGTCAGGGCCCCTCTGCTGGCAGAAAGCATAGTTCAAAGTGGTTTATTTAATAAACAGGAATATATCAGGTCATGTATCCACAAGTTTCAGGAGTATGGCAGGTTACAGCAGGGAATTCAAACAATATCCTCAGAAACCTCTGTCATTCCTTGCTCTACTTTGCTTTGTGCTGGAAAGTATTCCCAACAAAGTGAAAAGACCTTCAGGATCTTTCAACTTACATTCTACTAGCTTAATAACTTTAGCCAAACAAGACTTTCATCTCTAATAATTTCAGGAGTCCCAGGATTTTCTCTGATTCTCTGGGTTTGGATCATCTGCTCACTGTGGCCAGGAAAATACTGTACTTTTATTGACCAATCCTGTTTGCCTATTTCTGGACCCTGGAGGAGGGGTGATTGAGCCAAAAGGAAAAGGTTGACTCTTGAACTAGAAAAGAGGATTTAGGCAATTAAAAATAACCAGTGCCCACCTCATTGGCATACATAAAACTAAAACAAAAATGGTTAAAACCATGTCCAAATGATTAGCTCAGCCTATTTTATGGATTTGTAACCCCTGGGTTATGTGTTCATCTCAATCACCAGCATGACCATTATCCTTTTCAAAGTCCTTCAAATAGGACTAACCCTATTTGCACAGTGCTCGAGCCAATAGTCATCTAGCTTCAAGGACAGCATGTAGGTTAAAACATCAAGCATGCTGCATTGAGAGAGTAACTTTGCTAGTACCTCTTCAATGCATGCAAGCTGATTGGCTACTGATTCTGTGGCTACTCACCCTCCCTCTGGACCTCAGTTTACCCATGTGTAAATTAAAGTAGTTTTACTAGACAGACCTTGCAAACACTGACATATGACTTAGCGCAGGTGCTCAGACTGCAACCACCAGGAATAGCTGAAGGTAAGCATTTAAATGCGAACTGATTCTTATATCCAGAGACCCAAAGTGATAGAATGTAATCAGATCTTTCTTGGTAAAGTCAATGCTGCTCATACGCATGGGCCTTGTGTTTTATAGGTCGCTTTGTAGTTTTAGGAATGAGTTTCTATCGAGTCATCCCAAATCACTTTCAGCCCACCTTAGGATGCATCTGTGAAGCAGCTGCTCTCACACGTGGCAGATAGAACACGGTCAAAGGCTCGGAGCCAACGAGCTTATTTTGTGAAAATAAACCAAGGTAAAACCAGTTTATCCACTAGCACTCAGTTTTAAGTGACTGAAAATCCAGTTCAGATTAATTTATATAACAAAGGAAATATGGGAGAGGGGACTCATATGACTTTAAATTCCAGAGGCAAACAAAGCTTGATACAACAACTCAGCCACTGTCATGACAACCCAGCCTATCTCTATCTTTTTACTTTGAATTCTGTAGTACCAGCTCCATCTTCATATTCCATATGGTGGCTAGTTGGCAGCTCTTCCTTCTCCCACCTCATAGTAGCAAAGTGGCGGCTGCAATTCCAGATCTCTCACTGCTATATAGGGGAAGACAGCATTTTTTCTAGTAGTTTCTGCACTAGTCCTAGCGGATCATGACTTTATAAGGTCACGTGCTCATCCTTCAATCAGTCACTTTGGCAAATCACAGGGGAATGAGATTTGCTGATTTGTGTCGGTCAGTCAGTGCCTATGCCTGGATTCCAGGGGTAGAATCAATCCCACCCAAACCATATTGACGGAAAGTCAAGGAGGAATGAATTTCTCAAAGGGTAATCAGTGCATCATTGATGGAAAAAGGGAGCATGGTTACTAGAGAGGTAAACAATAAATGTACAATTTTAGCTAATAAAACAGTAGGTCTATAATATATAGGACTTTATATTAAATATTATAAAATATTATAATAATTTTATCAGAAGAGGTATGAAGAGGCTGTAGCTTTATTGTTTTCACACATTACTTGCTGCACAATAATCCCTAGGAAGACTGTATAGCTTTTCAGGTACTTTCAGTTATAAGGAGAGCTTTATTTTAAACATCATGATTTTTTTTAGTTAATAAATTATCAACAAGGTAAATCAAAACTTCAGTTTCACGTGTTCTCCCTTCCCCAAGCTCAAGTATCTGCAGTCAGGAGGGGATGATTTTTTTTGTTGTTGTTTTTGAGACAGAGCCTCAAGCTATCCCCCGGGTAGAGTGCCTTGGCATCACAGCTCACAGCAGCCTCCAACTCCTGGGCTCAAGCGAGTCTTCTGCCTCCGCCTCCCAAGTAGCTGGGACCACAGGCACCCACCACAACGCCCGGCTATTTTTTGGTCGCAGCCGTCATTGTTGTTTGGCGGGACTGGACTGGATTCGAACCCACCACCTTACGTGTATGTGGCTGGCACCTTAGCCACTGGAGCCACAGGCACCAAGCCAGAGGGGATGATTGATAATTAATCTCTCTTTCTCTATTCTCCGCGGCTCTTCCACTGTTTGTTGTTTCATTTTCCTACTCCTACTGCTTGGGACTAAAGAAAAATAAGCAAGTCTTTTTAAAAAAAAACTTAATCGACATTTCTAACAGTCCTCTTTTGGCTAGCACTGGCTGCCCATTGTGAAAGGCATTGAAATTCAGGCTCTTTCATGAAGGTTTATGGATCCTGTGCAGCCCCTTTCCCAGGTGCCATCACACCACACAGTTTCCTGATGCAGGCAGTCATGCTCCCCTGACCGGTACTAATGGACATTCTGAAAGCTGCAATTTTTTGCAAAGGGAAGCAGTAATTTGCTAAATCAGAGAGAAGTTCTTATAAAAATATGGAAAGGCCCCGAGGCTCTTAAATATAGCCAATGCAGAATAATCATAATAACAGCAATTGCAAGAAAGAAATATTGGTTATGTAAGCATGCTGTTTTAGCTCTCTTTTCACAAGCTGTATACGTTAAGCCTCTCCTGTCTCAGCCTCATTGTCTGAACCTCATTCTGTCGTCTTCTTTCAGATTTCCCGTCCCTTACTCATTTGCTCATCCTTTTGCAGATATGGGGTTGCGACTTTCTCCTTTGATTTCTTCTGATATGGATTCCACTCTCACTTCCTCCAGGTCCTTTTTAAATCAAGTTGTGGATTGGGAACACAAGGGTATTCTGAAGTTCCAGACCCAGTCTGCCTTCTGTGTCTCAGGTCTCAAGTGCTAGATTCCATGTACGGACCCAATGTCAAGACCCAAATCCCGTAGTACAAGGATCAGGCAAAGGGTATGTTCTTTAAGAGTTTTTAAATGTAATACAATAGAACACAAAAAGGAAACTTGAGAATCCCACAGGCGATACATAACCCAGTCAATAACTGTTTTTGCTGCTCACCAAAAGACTCAGATCAGAACAGTGCTAGGAGTTATTTCAGAGCACAGTGTTATCTAGTGTTAAATTTTTTATGTTGACTCCTGTTTGTTATTTACAGGTCTTTGACATTTTTGTCCTCTCCTGCCATCATCACACTATATTATTATGTCTGCCTTCTGTTCTTCAATTCTCTTTTCTAGACTCATCCCAACATTTGTCCTTAGCTTTTTCTTTTACCAGCGTATTACGGCAAGTCAGTTCATCATTCCCTTCCTCTTTCAATAAGGCCGTGGCAATCTTCCTACTCTTTGCTTCTAAAAAATGGAGAAGAAACATTTCATTAAACCTTGATAGGCACAGTGAGTCATTGGAGAGGGTTATGAAACTCAATTCGTAATAGTATATCTATTCCAACATCCCTGGAGTTATTTATGGCCTGGTGAGGCAGAGTACTCTCTGTGTTACAGAAGAGGAACAGAAAAAAAAAAAAAGAAAAAGAAAAAGAAAAATGTTCGGTGGTTCTAAATCAAATCAACTTTGAGTTAGCCAGCACATAAAAGGGAGAGGAAAACCATTCATAGCCCTTAAACATGTACACATACACAATCTTACATAAAAATTCACTCTAAAATTTGCCTGAGAGGTTATTTTCCCAATTGCACAGCTGTCTCTTTCTCTAGGGACAGAAGTCTTCCCCAGACACGTACGTACTCCAATTGGGAGGAAAAGGACATGTGGTCTATGCTAACACAATCTCAAAATCTCCCTCTGTCTCTCTCTCTCACACACACACACAATTAGCAACAGTTTTATTCGGTCATTTTAGAAGAATTCAACTGTCTCTCTACTCTTATTCTTGTCCATAGGGTCTCCGTTTTTAGCCCTCGCCTGCTTCTTACTCTCTCATTGTCTCCTAATCTTACCCATGGGGATACAAAACTCTGACAGTTTACTTGTTGGTTTCAAACACCAAAAAGTTTGTTGGTTTTTTTTTTTGTTTTTTTTTTTTTTTTTTTACTTTATAATTGGTTTTTCTTCCTTTTTATTTCAAGACCGAGAATTCTGGGCTGTATTATGATTCTGATTGGACAGTTGCCTCTTCAGAAGCAGCTCCAAGAATTTGCTAAAAGCAACTTTATAGACTTCCTAGTATCCTCCCCTTCCTCCCTTGTTCCCTTCCCACTTCCTCTCCCCTGCCATGCAGTCCCTACGCACTTTACTTTTTCCATCCAGGGGAGTGATTCCTCTACTAAGTCAGTATGGAAAAATTCATGGAATATCCTCCATGAGCAGAGCTCTGGCCTCATAAATGTGTGATTAAGACCCTTTCAAATCCCTGATTTTTATTTTTCTATTTCTCTCTCTCTCTTCCTCCCTCTGTGCCTCCCCCTCCCTTTTCTCTCTTTAGTTATAGTGCTTTGCTTTGGTTAATGGAAATTTCTGGATTTCTGGTATTAGGAGGCTCCATCCTTAAATCTGATGACTTATACTCCCTTATGGCAACTACTGATTCAGCAAAAAAGGCTGGCCCTTCCTTCAGTTGGAATTGGCTAAATTCTCTTTCTTTCACTATTCCTCGGCTTCAAAAGTCTTCTACCAATAATGGATTCTACTCCCAAATGATTATAGACTCCTTCCCCCACCCCCGCAGTATCTCTATTATTAAAGATCCAGGAGATATTTACAAGACACATGCATGTTCAGATCCCTTTCATGTAAATGTCCTTCTCAGACATTTACTCACATACAACCCTAAAGTTAGCAATACAATATCTTAACTAGTACTTCTGTAATGTTCTCACCATGGGTCTTACAGAGCACAGGCACTTGGATTTGTCCATTCACTCAGAAGGTAGATATTGAGCTCTTGTTACTGATCTGGGCACTGGTAATAGAGAAAGCAATAAGAAAGCATTGGTCTTACCATCATGGAGCTTTCATGTAGTGGTGGAGACACACAATAAACAAATGAACAGATTAATAAGATCAGCTGTGCACCTAATGGACCCCATGTAGGAGTATATGGCACACCTCCTGGATGAAGGACTCACATACAACTCAGAGTTTTCCTGACAAACACAAGCAATGTAACCTAATCACACATACCCTTACATGAATCTGAAATTTTAAAAAAAAATTACAACAATAAACCACATTATTATTCTCCTTTGCCATCAAAAACAAAGATCAGCTGTGGTAGTGCTAAGCACCATGAAGAAAAGAAAATAAAGGTTCTCTGTCCACTTTACAGTAAATATAGAAAGTCTCTTCGATGATGTGAAAATTGAGTCAAGACTTTCAGTGAAGCTGAAAAGGAAGAAATCGTATGAAGACCTGGAGAAAGACTGTTTGGGGGCAGAGAGAATAGCCACACTATATATAAGCTTATGGTATTTGAGAAACAGAAAGGTCAGTGCAGTTAGATCATGATGAACAAGGGGGAGAATGCTAATAAATGATATACCAGAAGTAGACAGGGGAAGCTTCTGTTGAGCAAAGTTTTGGATAAGCTTCAAGACAACACACATAGCTTAAGGGCACATACAGATTAGGATGACCTTTACACTCCCCTCCCCCATAGGATCTCTCAGTTGTTACCTGAAACTGTAGTAATCAACTATCTTGGTTTTCCAGGACTGTCTTGGTTTAGCACTGAAAGTCCATATGCTTGGAAATCCCCTGATCTTGAGCAATGGTTAGTCATCTTATTACACTTCAAGTCTATCGTCCCTAACATGCAGAAATACCATCCCAAGGCCTGAGCTGTATCTTCCCCAAGGTTGTGTGGCAAAAGCATAAAGGGTGGCCTTTCCTCCCTTCTTTTATTTTAATCCTCAGTTTCCCTCTTTTGCTTTCAATGGAGGAAGCAAAGTTATCTGATCAAGGAAGAGTGGAGGGTGGAGGCAGGAGACAGTTTAAGTCTTCTTTAAGGACAGATCAGCTTTGCTGGAACCACTTGGAAGTCAATGAAAAACAATGAGGGGCTTGCAGATTGGCAGTGAAGGCCAACCTGGTGCCAGTCTGCATGACTTGGAAGTGGACCAGCTCTGCAGGGTTCTGTGACCCTGCCTATCTGTGGGGAAACCAAGAGATAAATCATCACTTCTTCCTATTAAATGTTTTGGAGGGTCTCCAGGGTAAAGTGCTATCTGCCTTGAAATTAGGGCTGAGAGGACAACTGCTTTTAAATTAAGGGCAAGAGGGAAATGCATTGGGAGATGGTGGGGTCAGCTGTTAGATAAACTCCCTGCTTATTGTGGTGTCATTTCCAAGAGTCTATAACAGTTTGCTAATTGACTACAGATCCAGGGAACCTTGTTATACTCACACTTATGCCAAAAGAAGGACCAATCAGTAGCAAGCTTCTGATTTTTGCATCCAAAGTATAATAATTTGGAAGATAGAAGCAAGAGACAGAAGTTGAATCACAGCTTCTCTGCAAAAATAGACACCTGCTCCCTGTTCAATTGCACTTTGTGAAATGCCCTTTAATTTAAGATGCTCTGTTTTCACTGCTGTTTTTTAAAGTAAAAGCTTCTTATCTGAAGCACCATTAACCTTCAGCACCATTGACATAAATATGATGCTCTCTCCATATTAAGCACAAACTGTTCAGCAGCTCAAGGACTGACCCATAAACAGGACATTCATGAGGTGACCATAGTGAGATACACAGCCAGGTGGTGAGCCAGAGGCACTGACGAGGCAGTGGATTTGGGAGGAAGGTAGGTGAGGATGGAGGGAGAGCAAAACCATTTCTGATTAATAAGGGGCTTTAATTAACCATGAAACATGAACATTTGTTGGTTTAGAGTCATTAGTGTCAACCCAAGTATACCTAAAACTCAATGCCATTGAGGTCACAGGTAGGCTCTCAATCAGGATTTATTGAATTGAATGGAATGGGAAGAACTCAGGTAGCAGAAATCCACCTTACCCATTAGTTACAGAGTTAATTTTATTAGAGGTTCTCAGTGCCCCTGAAAGAAGTAGCTGTGACTGACTTGGATTTTTTTTTTCTTCTGTGGTTGCACTAGCCCAAAGCAGTAATTACTTTGAGAACCTGGAGGCCATTGCTTAAGTCATGAGTGGTGAGGAGGATCTCCCCCTCTCCAACCTCCAACCCCACCAGGACTCATTCATAAACACAAAGTCTGGCTTAAATTCCAATATCCCAGATTTATTTACCTGGCTGAAGGCAATGAGGCTTCATAAATTGAATATTTATGTATAACCGTTCTGGAAGTCGTAAGACTCAATGTTATTAGATTGGACATTGGCCTCTTGGTTCCACTTAGTAATGTAGAACTTCATTCTAACAGAATGTTTCATTGAGATCTAGGGAACAAAGTGGATCTTTTTTGATGGAGAGTGATGATTGTGGAAATGCAAGTGGTGACAGTCTGTCCCAAAGCTTAGAGCCTTGCTGAAAAGAGCAGGAAGAATGGCAGGGATATCTCTGAGCAGTTATAGGGCTGCATCTAGCATCTAGCATCTATAGGGCTAGATGTTGGGACACAGATAAGTATGACCAGCAGATAGGGAAAACAGAATGAGCTAAGTTAAGCAAAGTCTGGATTTTCTGCTGATGTAAACTAAATATCCTACTGCCATAAATGGTTTATGATACAACATGTTTCCTAAGGTCAAATTGTTGTTGATATAGTATTTCAATTCAGTGACTACTGCATATTTACAGTATGTTACACACTGTGCCAGATATATAGAAGGGACAGAGCCCCTTATGGAGCTTATATTTTTGTAATGGTTACCTGTAATCACAATCAGTGTAATAGAATATAAACTGGTGGGTAGTTAATTATATAAAGGAGAATAGAAAGAGATCTCTAATCCAGTCTTGGGTAGGGTCAAGGAAAGCTTCTTAGAGAAATACACATTTAGGTTGATGGCTTGGAAAGAATCAGTAGAAATATGCTAAGGGTACATGGTGGGGGCAGAAGGAGAGTTCCAATAAGAAGAAACAGCATGGGGCAGCACTGGTGGCTTAGTGAGTAGAGCTCTGGCCCCATATACTGAGGGTGGTAGATTCAAACCTGGCCCCAACCAAACTGCAACAAAAAATAGCCAGGCATTGTGGCAGGCACCAGTAGTTCCAACTACTCGGGAGGCTGAGGCAAGAGAGTCGCCTAAGCCCAAGAGCTGGAGGTTGCTGTGAGCTGTGACGCCACAGCACTCTACCGAGGGCAAAGTGAAACTCTGTCTCTTAAAAAAAAAAAAAAAGAAAGAAAGAGAAAGAGCCCAGAGGCAAAAGAAGTCAACACTTTCAAGGAACTGAAAAGTAGTCTGATTGGAACACACAGTGTAAGAGAAAGGTGAGAGATTAGGTTGGAGAGAGAAGCAGAGGCCAGGTCATAAAAGAGCCATGGTAATGCATTTATACTTAATCTGAAGAGCTATAAAAGGTCAATTAGTCTTTACAGATGAACTTACTTGGGGTGAGAAACTTTCAGTTTCTACCAGTGTCATTTTCCTGGCTGGGAGAGACTCAGTTATGAACAGGTCATAGATTAAGGCCTTCCAAATCTCCCACCAATGTGAAATGCTTTTTGGACAAGTTACTTACATATAAGTTCTCTGGGAGGACCACCTGACTCAAGGCCTACCCAGGGAGCTTGATATTGATATCAGAGATTTGTCTAACCCACAAATAGGACAATTTGACCTTTAACGTCGCTTCTAATGTGAATGCTCATGATTTTTGGCCTAGATCTTCTGCTTTTCACCCCTGTGCTCTTTCTGTGACCTCATTCTGCCTACCCAAGTGGAGCTATAATATATTAGGGAGGCACAAACTACACCCACATAGGCAATGGGTCCAATTTTGCATTTGGCAAAAGGTCTTACTTTGTTCTTAGTCATTGCTGTCTTTATCCAGCCAACTGAATCCAAGTTAAGGCCCTCCCACTCTGCTTATTCATGCCAGATGCCCCTTCTGCCAGTCAACACTCCTGATTGGGCTCATCTGGTTGTTCAGGAAGTTTCTGTCTCTGATGCAGAGTACCTACTGAATTAAAGACCCTACTTCTTTTCTTTACCTCAGATGCCCTCCTGGAAACTTGGATTCCGCTCTGAGCTGTTGCTTATACATGTAGCATCCTACAGGCATTTTCAGCTTCCTAAGCCAGAGAGCCATCTCTCATTTGGCCATTAAATAATACCAGTAAGTGTAACTGGAGAGGAATTGAATGAGCATCTGCAGATCTGAGTTTTTATTCAGTTCTTCCCTGCCCTGGCAGGGACCTTGAGTAAGTCACTTATTTTTGCTGTGTCTTGGTTTCTTCTTGCTCTATTGCAAGAGGATATAATAGATGTGCAAATACTCTGAAATGTAGACTGTTCAGGAAAGGTAAAGTAATAATAAGATAATCACCACCATCACCCCTATCACTGTCATAGACAAGACCAACATAAGCTACACAGACCATACACTCACATACATGCATTGGCAGGTGCCACCTCACAAGCTCTGAGTACACCACAGGCCCCTCCCTGTCCAGGAGTTGCCTCAAGAGGATGAGGTGGGATACTAGAGTTCACGGCAGAATGTGAACTCACGTAATTCAGTTTTTCCACTCAGACAACTGTTGTGCTCTTCAGAATTAAATATCTTTGTATTCAGTGACTTATTTCATTAATATGTGGGCTACCTTCCCAGGCTGATACACATTCCTCATGTACCCCTGCCTGCCACATTCTTCTTCTGAAGGCAGCCCATCCTTTTTTGTATCCATACTCTATGAACTTGTATAAACTTCAAATATGTTTGTATTTGTAGCATTTGCAAACAGTACTTACGAGATTTGTTTGTGTGTGTGTACTTAGGAAAGAGTAAAAATGATCAGAGTCTTTTTCCTTGGTTTAGTTAAGGAAAATGAAAAGGAATATGGCATCTTTGTGGAAATGATGGAGGCCTAGTCTAAGACAGATATGGCCAGTCTTATCATGGAATCTTGGGAGGCACATTCTGACCCCAGCAAAGAGGGCATGGGTTCCCAGCTATGGGGGTAATGGAGATGATTGTATTGTTGCCTTTCAGGAAGCTTCTGCATGGAGCACAGCTGAGAATCAAGGAAGCTATACAAACAACTACTGATTGTCAAAGTACCTACTATGTGCTTTTACAAGCACATGAGAATTATCCTCTCCATCCTCACCCTATACCAATATGCAGTAGAACCTTCATAGTTGACCACTGACTACTGACTACTTCCTTAAGTTGACATAATTTGTATAGACTACTTCCTTAAGTTGACATAATTTGTATAGACCAGGCATGCACCACATGTAAGTGTCAGTACAACAGGCCTTGTTCCTTATGTTGACCACCTCTGTATATTGACCAGTTTGTCACAGTTCCTTGGGTGGTCAACTTACAGAGAGGTTCTACTCCAGTTTTATTATATGTATAGTGCTAACATATATAGCAAGTTAGAATAGATTAGGGGGGATGAAAAGGGAGGGGGGAGGTCAGATTGAGGGAGGGTGAATGGTGGGATCACACCTATGGTGCATAATGCAAGGGTATATGTCAGATCTATTAGCATAGAGTATAAATGTCTTACAAAATAACTAAGTAAACGAGATGAGGTATATATTAACCAGTGTGATGTAAGCATTCCTAATTCTATATGAAATCAGCACATATGTATACATGATCTACGTATATGTATAAATGTATACATAAATGTATATGTATACATGATCTATGTGTTTATGATTTAATAATAAAAAAAGAACAGAGTAGGGGACTCACCAACTCCTTTTATAGGTTATTAATGTCAATCATGCTGATGGCTGCAAGAAATGACACATGGGTAGAAACTGATAATGAAATAGACTCAAGAAAAAGAAACCTTCAGGTGTTTGAGACTTTTGAGTGCTAGGAAAAAGAATACCTATCCTAGTAGTTCCTAAGAACATCATCACCTAAAAGCACCACAAGGGGCTTAATGATGACATTAAGTCATCAGGGAAAAAAAAAACCTTAAGTTATATTGGATATATTCTGTTTAAGTAAATATAAATCTATTACAAGATTTTTGTTTTTATGCTTTTACATTTAAAGGGAGGCAGTATGTTGAAGTAAAAAACACACTGAAACTTAAAAAATCCCAAGTTTCTTCTATTGATTCTTTTATTCATCAAATATGAATTGAGTACTCTGCTATGTGGCAGGCACTAGAAATGCAATGATAAATAAGACATGGCACCTGTCATCTTAGAGACCACATGATAGTGAGAAAAACTGACAGAGAACAGGCAATTAAAATGCAGAGTTATAAGGAAATTAACAGGGTGCTGAGAGACCACACAGGAAGGGCATCTAACCTGGACATGAGCATTCAGGAAAGGCTTCCTGCAGGCTACGGTATCTAACTTAATAAGTTAGCCAGAAAAAAAAAAAACATAATGAAAGGTGAAGAGTTCTATACAGAGTGCATATCATGTATAGTAGACTGAAAATGAAAAAGAGTGTGGCGTATTTGTGGAAATATAAGTAGTTTGGTGGGAAAAGAGAGACAAACCAAGTGTCAGATAACTGGTTAAATGTTTGATGCTTTTCATGAAGAAATGGGAGCCACTGGCTCAGTGCCCCTTAGCACAGTGGTTACAATGCCAGCCATATGCACTGAGGCTGGCAGGTTAGAGCGCCATCTGGGCCAGCTAAACAGCAATGACAACTGCAACAAGAAAATAGCCAAGTGTTGTAGGGGAATGCCTGTAGTCCCAGCTACTTGAGGGGCTGAGGCAAGAGAATCGCTTAAGCCCAAGAGTTTGAGGTTCCTGTGAGCTGTGACGCCACAGTACTCTATGGAGGGTGACATAGTGAGACACTGTCTCAAAAAAAAAAAAAAAAGAAATGAGAGCCACTGAAGAATGTTAAGTTGCTGAGTAAAATGAATCAATTTTTAAAATTTAAAATGCTTACTGTGCCTACAGCGTGGAGAATAGAGATCTAGATGAAAGTGACAGCCTGTTTTAAGACAGTAGCTATGTTGATGAAGAGAAGATGGGTTTGAAAAATATTTTGAACATGGCATTGTACTTGTCTAGTGAAGAAGAGAGAACAGTTAGGGATAATGCCCAATTTTCTGGCATGGGCATAGGGTAGAAGATGGTAGTGTCATTTCCTTTGATCATCAATATTTAGCCACACGCTAGCTTTGGAATCAAATTTATTTTCTTCCTTTGTAAAATAAGGAATTCGGACCAGACCATTGGTTCTCATAGAAAGGATTTTCCTGTCCAGGACATATTTGACAAGGTCTGGGAGACATTTTAGTTATCACTTCCAGGAGAGGGATTTACTGGCCTCTGGTGGGATGATCTAGGGATACTGATAAATATGCTATAGGATATCCCAAAAGTTGCCATACACAGGGAAAGTGGGAAATTGTAGCGAAATGTACCTTTATTTACAAACTATTTCTTATAGAATTTTACAAAATATTTAGAAAATATTCTCTGTTTTGGCCACTTCTTTGTAAAATTTAATGATTAATAATAACCAGAGATGGCGTATGTGATCCGAGTAACCTAAGGCCAGTTTTTAGGGATATTGGGGTACAAACTTATTCTTATCTTCCGTAGACTTAGGGTGCTTTTTGTCCATGTTCATCTTGGCCAGCATGGAATGTGTCGACATGTACTTTGGGATATAAAGAGCAGGTGATCAATAATGAGGACTGGTGGCAGCTCGCATCTGAGCAGCCTACCACATGTAATTATCCTTGGCATCAGAAGCCCTATCCAGTGAGAGTAAATTTTTGTAAGTGGTGAGAAGTGCGGATCCAGTTTCAGTCTTTTACATATGGTTGTCCAGTTCTCCCAACTCCATTTATTGTATAGGGATTCTTTCCCCCATTATATGTTCTTGTTTGGTTTATCAAAGATCAGGCAGCTGTAGAGATATTAGTTTCATCTCATTGTTTTCTATTCAGTTCCAAATGTCAATGTCTCTATCTTTGTGCCAATATCATGCTGTTTTCATCACTATGGCCTTGTGGTATAGCCAAAAATCTGGTAGGGCGATGCCCCAGCTTTGTTTTTATTACTAAGAATTGCCTTGGGTATACCGGGTTTCTTCTGGTTCCATACAAAAAGAAGAATTACTTTTTCTAAATCTTAAAAGTATGATGATAGTATTTTAATGGGGATTGCATTGAATCTGTAAATTGGTTTGGGAAGCATGGACATTTTCACAATGTTGATTCTCCCAGCCATGAGCATGGTATGTTCTTCCATTTGTTAACATCTTCTGCTATTTCTTTTCTTAGGGCTTTGTAATTTTCTTTGTAGAGGTCCTTCATCTCTTTTATTACGTATATTCCTAGGTATTTCTTTCTTTATTTTTTTTTAAAGCTACTGTGAAAAGAATTACGTCTTTGATTAGCTTCTCCTCTTGGCTGTTATTGACATATACAAAGGCTACTGATTTGTGGACATGGATTTTATATCCTGAGACATTGCTGTATTTTTTGATCACTTCTAGGAGTCTTTTTTTTTTGAGACAGAGCCTCAAGCTATCCCCCTGGGTAGAGTGCCATGGCATCACAGCTCATAGCAACCTCCAACTCCTGGGCTCAAGCGAGTGTCCTGCCTCCACCTCCCAAGTAGCTGGGACCACAGGCGCCCGCCACAACGCC
>CAUYQV010052994.1:0-43315 GCA_963574575.1 Galagoides demidoff | reverse complement strand
TCAAGCGAGTCTCCTGCCTCCGCCTCCTAAGTAGCTGGGACCACAGGTGCCCGCCACAACGCCCGGCCATTTTTTGGTTGCAGCCATCATTGTTGTTTGGCGGGCCCGGGCTGGGGATTCGAACCCGCCACCTTAGGTGTACATGACTGGCACCTTAGCCGATTGAGCCACAGGCGCCGAGCCATTCAGCTTAATTTGTATGTTATTTCCTATTACCTATAACAGACTCCATTCATAAGTGTGAGTCATACATCAGCCGAATGTTTGTAACTCAGGGACTTACTGTAATAGCCTTCATTTGTGAGAGTTGTGTGTAAGTTGGATATTTGTAACTTGGAGACTGTACTTCTCTTTACACTTAGAATAAAATCTAAAGCCTTTACCACTACCTGTGAAGCCGATATGGAATAACGTTACTCCACCTTGCTAGTCTCAGGACCTACCACTCTCACCAGCTCTTTATACTCTAGCCCCACTAGCTTTGGTCTCATTCTTTAACTCATTGCTATGAACCAAATCTTATGTTCCCACAAAATTCATATATTAGAGCCTAATCCTCATGGTAATGGTATTTGGAAGTGAGGCCTAAGAGAGGTAATTAGGTCCTGAAGGTAAAGTCCAGAGATTAAGACTCTTTAAGAAGAGACAAAAATGATTTCTACTTCTTCCAAGTGAGAACACAGCAAGAAGACATCCATCTGTAAACTAGGAAGGCAGACCTCACTGGAATCTGAGCATGCCAGCACCCAGATCTTGGACTGCTGGTCCCCAGCACTGTGAGGAATTAATGCCTGCTATTTATGACATTTTTTAAAGCAGCCCAATACACGAAGACAGTTACCCTTGTCTCTGCACTTGCCAGGACACCTGCAGGAAAGATTCTGCTTCCAGAGCTCTGTGTGGCTTTTGACACAGCTCAAACTTCATCCTCATGAAGCCTCCATCACTTCTTCATCATATCACCCTGCTCTAGTGTTTTCATAGCACTCATCGCTCTCTAAAACTTTCTTGCTTATTTTTTGTTGTTATTCACTTTTTTTTTTTTAGTGTGTTAGTTCTCTCAAGGCCAAGGACCTTGTGTATCTTTCTTGCCACTGTATCCAGAGCCTAGACTACCAAAGGCATAGTTGGCACTACATAAACTTACATAGAAGGAAGGAGAGAAAGGAGGAAGGAAAGAAGTAAAAGGGAAGGGAAGGGAGAAACAAATGAAGGAAAGAAGGGAGGGAGGGAGTTTAATGATTTTCTCATGAAGGTAATAATTCAACTACTTGAACAGTTTCTCTAACAACAATCTTTCTAACTTCCCCCAAAGAATTTCATTTCTGCAAGTTGATGCATAATGAAGTACAGAGCACAGCTTAGCTCAGAGGCATAGCTCTGTTAAATAAAACTAATCTGACAGGATCAGACCACTGGGGTTTGGTCATTCACATTCTGGATGGCTGGAAATGATAATGTGCCAAACCTCCTTGGGTACTCAGTGAACCACACTCTCCACCAACTCCCTACACACTCCAGGCAATTACCCATCTGGTTTCCCTGGCCTGCCGGGTTGTATTTGAATGAGGTTGCTCAGCTGAAAGTGAATGGTGTGTGTCCAACCTGAAAGGCAGCCTCCAGCAGTTGTATTCCAGGCCTACTTTTCATCCGTAGCCCACTGTCTCCAGACAGAAGTCGGAATCCTCCCAAAAAGGAGCAAGACATTCTGAGACAGGAGGGAAAGGGGAGCCCAAGGCAGGAGATGTGGGTTCCAATCTCTATCTGTCTCTAACTCACTTATGTAACTGTACTCCTCCAACTTTCTGTTTTCCCAGCTGCAAGCTGTGAGGTTCATCCCAGGTAATCTCTAGGAATTGCTTCCAGCTCGAACATTCCAGACTTGTAAACCACCAAGTGGTAAGCATCTGCAGAGCTGCGAATTCTCCAACAGTCAGCCAGTCTCCACCTTGGGATGAGTGATAATATTATTGCCATGTGGCTTCTTTATATTTGCCCAGAACCTTATAATTATGAGGTTATCCTTACCACACCCCTTTAACATAGATGGGCGACAAGCACTAATTACTCTGCTTTGCTGGAAGAAGAAGAAAGTCCTGGAGCGATTAAGTGATTCACCCCTCCATTTACCAAAAGCTGTGGTCGGATAGGGACTAGAAACCATGAGCACCTCAGTTCCAGACCTGGACTTGGGACACTAGTTCACAGGACTCCGCTAGAGCAGCAGACTCTGCTGCTTTGCTCTGGTCTGTTTTATTCTGAAATAGATGAAAGCTCATGATTGCGTTCCCTTTTCGGAACAGTTCACTGCTATTAGTGCTAATGCAATTGGATAAAAGAGAGAAAGTTCTATTTACTTCAACAAAACAACCTAAGAAAATTCCATGTAGCCATGCAGTGAAGTGGATGGGGAGGGTGTGGACTTTGAAGTGAGAGACCCTAGTCTTTGTTTTGTGAGTAAACATTTTGCTGGAGATTAAGACAGCTCAGTATTAATGATGAAGATGAATAGGACTCAGTTCCACTCATACCTATGCCAGTTATTAACACAATGCTCTATGTGTCTTGAAGTTTTCTCCTCTGTAAAATGTGACTGAGAACTTGCCCATGATAATTTTGCATAAATGATATGTGATTAGAAAAGGCAGTTACCTCCATGGTGGCTGCTCAATTAATTAGCACCTGGGCCTCTTTCTTATCTTCCCTAAGAAAAGCAAAGTAGGGTATTCCCTTCCCAGATGCTGTACTATCTACATCCAATGCCCTCGGCCACTTACTGTCAGTCATCTCAGCGGAAGGACCACAGGCTACTGAAGCAAGTGGCTAATCACCCACGGGGTTAAGGCCCCTCTGGGATCTTTAGTTCTAGCCTTGCTAAGGAAATTCTGTATTAAAAGAAATGAATGCCTTAGTGCCTATGGCTCAAGCGGCTAAGGAGCCAGCCACATACACCTGAGCTGGCGGGTGCGAATCCAGCCTGGGCCCACCAAACAACAATGACAGCTGCAACCAAAAAATACCCGGGCATTGTGGTGGGCTCCTGTAGTCCCGGCTACTTGGGAGGCAGAGGGAGGAGAATTGCTTAAGCCCGGGAGTTGAAGGTTGCTGTGAGCTGTGAAGCCACAGCATTCTACCCAGGGTGACAGCTTGAGGTTCTGTCTCAAATAAAAAAAAAGGAAAAGGAAATGAATAACTGACACTAGATCTCCACCAGTAACATGGGAGCTGACCAAATTGTCTCAAGGACTATTCTGAACCCAAGAGTCTCTAAGCACAAGGGAAGGGTTTGTGAAATGTTATAACCCCTTGAACCTAAAGTGTATAGACTAAGTTCTGTGATTTTGAGTGCATGTGTGAGAGAGAGAGCGAATAATCAGCCCTTCATGTTACACCCAGGCGTCTCCACTCCTCTAAATAGCCACGTCAGCCTACTCGCCCAGCTGCCTGGCCTCTGTCCTTCCACCTGCGGGGGCCTCTGTAGAAGCCAGAGGATGAGATTGCAGAGAAGCAGAGGAGGGAAGGAAAGGACGTTCAATGAGGCAGATTTCTTATCTTAGCTTGTTTTCTTTTCTTACTTCTCAGAGGTCTAGAAAGAAATGTGTTCTAACAGGTTTCTCTTTACATGGTTAAAGAGAAGGGGCTGAAAATAGAATGACAAACAAGGGACACGTTTATACTGTGTCCTTCCAGTAATGTCCACGAAGCCTGGACTCTGAATTAGGGGACGTGCATGCCAGTCTGTGCCCACCAGCAGCAGGCTGGGCGATCATCAGCAGCCAGGAGACCCAGTTTCTTTACCTCTGTAGAATAAAAAAAGGTAGGAATAAATTGTCACCAAGTTCACTAGCACTGACGTTCTAGGACCCCGGGAATAATATTCATAGAAGCTGAACACAGTATTAACACTGCTTCATAGTCACCGTTTGGGAGCCCATAGGTCCAAGGATTCATTCATATTTTTTGTGGCCTCTGACATGGCATTGTTTCATTGTTTTTCCTTGAGGTAATAAATTTTATTCCCCAAGACAAATACAAAAGTATATAGGAACTATGTGTTACAATACATCTGTATCTCGAGGTTACTTTTTACAAAAAGATTCAAGAACCGTGTTGTGAGAAACTATGAACCAGTAGGAAAAAGATGGGAAAGGATACTTAATAATTTGCTATATTTATTTGTAGTCTTAGATGTTTAATAAAAGACATGTATCTATCTACTAATTTTATAGCACATAAGGAAATCAGTTATGAATATGTCATTTAAAAGTGATTATTCTCCACTGGGCATGGTGGTTTATGGTATAGTCTCAGATACTCAGGAGGCTGAGGTGAGAGGATGGCTGGAGCCCAGGAGTTTGAGGCTGCAGTGAACTATGATCGTGCCATGGACCCCAGCCTGGGCTACTGAGCAAAGACTCCATCTTTAAAAAATAAAAATAACAATAAGATAAAAGTGATTATTCTCAACTTTTTAAAAATATAGATTCCTGAATGTTATGAAATCAATAAATCAGACTCTCTGGGAAGGGCACGGAAATGGCCCAGATACAGGTGTATTGACAAAGCCCCAAAGGTAATGCGGCTGATTGCCTAGGTTTGGAAACCACTGTTGGAAAACAAAGCCTCAGCAGCCAAGTCTGGCAAGCATTTCAGTCTCTTTGAGAGCCCGGCAGAAGCAACCTCCCCTCTCACTTATGAACATCTGTGATAATCATCGTGGAGAGTAGGCTTGTTTGTTAATGGGGGAAAGGAAAGCTATTTACCTAGTTTGCAAGCCAAGAGAGAGCTTAATTAATGTCAGAGCAGATATGATTTCCTCCTATCTCCTTGCCCTAGGAACTCACAGGGATGATGAGAGGATTTTTAATTAATGTTTGAAAAGCATTCTGAGATCCCTGGATAAGAGGTACTGGAGAAGGGCACAACATGATTTATTTTTGTTATTAATAGTAGTTGTATTAATAGAAATAATGAAGTCCTCTAAAGTGATTTTATTTCGTTGGAAAATTGATGACACCAATGGCCTGTGTGGTTTTGTGGTGCGAATTTTTGGAGAGAATGAAAAAGAAAGAAAAAAGGCATATGGGAAGCCAAAGACACCTTTTTCCTCATCAAAGCTGGATAGCATTTTGAAGTGCTATCGTAAGAACACAATGAGAACTTCTCACATTCTTCCTAGGTAAACAAAAAACAGTATATTCCATTCTGTGGTGCCAGCAAAAGATTCTGGAATCACAGTCACAAAGGCGAGAACTCAGAATTGGAAAATAGAAGTTCTGGAATGTGGAGCTTACCGTTGACTAATAATTTGTCATTGGAAAGGACACATTATCTAAGGCTCTTTATGGTTAAAACTGAGAAATACTGAAATATGTTTCAGCTATCTCATGGATTGGTAAAGATGAAGGGTGATGACGAATGTGGAGAAATTTTGTATGTCTGAAAGTTGTTATAATTTATTGGCAATGATAACAATGAAGAGGAGGAGGAAGAAGACAATGATTTCATCAAATATTCAAAGTGAAGGATGGTAGAAATGAATGGCCATCACTCATGATGGGCTTTTAAAACATAATTTTAGCAAACATGAAATATTTGCTTTCACTAACATATAATATTTGTACGTATTTATAGGATGTATGTGATATTTTGTGACATGCGTGTACTGGGTAATGGTATAACTTCAAGGTATTTAGAATATCTATCACCTAGAACATTGATCATTCCTATGTGTCAGGAACAGTTCAAGTCCTCTCTTCTTGCTGTTATGAAATGTGCAATGCATTTCTGTTATCTATAGTCACCATTCTCTGACACTGAACATTAGAACTTATTCTAACTGTACCTTTGTCCCTAGTAAGCAACCTCTCTTCAAACCATCCACCCACCCACACACACCCCTTTCTCAGCCTCTGGTTTCTATCATTCTACTCTGTACCCCAGTGGAATCAACTTTTTAGTCCCACATGTAAGTGAGAACATCCAATATTTGTCTTTCTGGGCCTCGCTTCTATTACTTAATGTAATGACCTAAGGTTCCATGAATATTGCATCAAAGTTCAAGATGTTGTTCTTCCTATGGCCAAATAGTATTCCATTGTGTATATATACCACATTTACTTTATCTATTCATGTATTGATGGATACTTAGAGTGACAACGTATACTTGCTATTGTGAATATTGCTGCAATAAACATGGGTGTGTAGGTACCCCTTTGTGTATAGATCTCCTTTTCTTTTATTAAACCCCAGAAATGGGATTGTAGAACCCATTATTTGAGTTCTGTTTTAATCTTTTGAGAAATCTTCATTCTGCTTCTACAGAGGGTGCCAAAAAACAGTATACAAATTGTAAGAAAGGAGAAAATTGTATTAAAATTGTAATGCTCAATGAATACCCATAACAAAAGATGAATACAAGTCACATTTGACTTCTGCAATTACAAAAAGGTGCTCAAAGTGGTTACCATCAGCATCGGCACACTTCTGAGTAACATTGTGTACATTGTCACTTCTGAGTAACATTGACCAAGTGTCCACTCCTATCACTGAGCATGCTGCCCAAAGTACCCGCAGTGTAGCTGGTTTTCTATGGTATACCACATCATGTAAGGTCCCCCACAGGTAGAAATCAAGGGGCTATTAAGTCAAGAGAATGTGGGTGAAACTTACTTAACTGCACCTCTTCATCCTATCCATTGGCAAATTCTCATCAAAGCAAGATTGCACATCTTGGCTCATGTAGTAATCTTGGGATGGAAATTTTCCATTTCACTGTTTTAAGAATGCGTCGAATGCTTGTTCTGCTAACTCCTGTCTCATGTGCACACTGTTCAGCAGACTTCTGTGGCCAGCACGTCAACTGTTCCAGCACCACAGTGGAAGAAACAGGATGCGTTGCTGTGCGTAAGTCTCTGGATCTTCCCTTATGTACATCACACACAGTACCACACATCTCAAGCTTATCATGAAGGTGTGTAATTGTTAGGTGTCTTGGAAGTTCTGTTACACATGATGCCTTCATGGTTGTTGTACCTCCACAATGTTCTCCAATTTCAAATACCATTTCAAAATGGTCTGTCTTGCACTCCTCCAACGACAACCGAGTTTCTGCCATTTCCTTAGTCCTGCCTGCCACATAGCATAGGTGGCATTCATTTGATTAATGCCATCGTTTGATCAAACGTCATGCTACACATTACTTCCATAATTCAATTCAACTTTGAAAAGTAATAAATAGCAGCTCTTAAAATGTGTATACATTTTTTTGGTACACTGGTATAATGGCTGTGCTAATTTACACCAATATTTTTGTATAAAATTCCCCCTTCTTCACATTCTCACAAACGTGTTATTTTTAATCTTTTTGATAATTGCCATTCTGACCAGCCTGAGATGATATTTCACTATGATTTTGATATGTGTTTCCCTGATGATTAGTGATATCGAGAATTTTTATATACCTGTTACCATTTGTCTGTCTTCTTTTGAGAAATACCTATTCAAATCCTCTGCCTATTTTTTAAATGGGATTATTTGAGTTTTTGTGCCATTGAGTTGAGTTCCTTTCAAATCTAAATTGATCCTTTGACGTGTGAATAGTTTATAATTTTTTTTTTCCATTAACCAGGCTATCTCTTCACTCTGTTGATTGTTTCCTTTGCTGTACAGAAACTTTTTAGTATGACACAGTCCTATTTGTCTATTTTTGGTTTTCATCCCTATGCTTTTGAGCTCTTAGCCATAAAATCTCTTCTATACCAATTTCCTAAACCTTTTATTCTATGTTTTCTTTTCGTAGTTTTACAGTGTTAAGTCTTATGTTTAAGCCTTTTCTTCATCTTCAGTTGATATGCTGAGAAGTAGGGCCTAGGTTTATTCTTCCCAGCACCACTTTATTGAAGAGACTGATTTCTCAATGTATGTTCTTGGCACCTTTGTCAAAATTCAGATGGTTGTAAATACAGGGATTTATTTCTGGGTTTTCTAATCTGTTCCATTGGTCTTTGTGTCTGCTTTAAGCAAATTCAATGCTGTTTTTGTTACTGTAGTCTTGTGACATATTTTAAAGTTAGTAATGTGATGCGTCTAAGTTTGTTCTTTTTACTCAGAATTACTTTGGCTCTTCTGGCTGTCTTTTGGTTTTGTACAAATGTTAGGATTGTTTTTCCTATTTCTGTAAAAAAAAAAAAAGGTCATTTGTATTTTCAAAAGGATTGTATTGAATCTGTAGATTTCTTTCTGCAATATGATCATTTTAAAATATTAAATCTTCACATCATTAGCATGAGGTGTCTTTCCATTTGTTTGTATCCTCTACAATTTCTTTTATCAGTGTTTTGTAGTTTTCATAATAGGGGTTTTATACCACTTAGGTTAAATTTGCTTCTAGGTAGTTCATTTTTTCTAGCTATAATAAACAAGATTGCCTATTAATTTCTTATTCAGCCAGTTCATTAATAGTGTATAGAAACTACTGATTTTTGTATCTTAAATTTGTATTCTTCAAGTTTACTGAATATGTTTGACAGATACAAGAGTTTTCTCAGTGGGGTCTTCATATTCTTTTAAATATAAAATCATGTCACTGTCAATGAGGGACAGTTTGACTTCCTCTTTCTCAGTTTGGATGGCTTTTATTCCTCTTGCCTAATGACTCTGGTTATCACTTTCAGTACTATGTTGACAAGATATGGTGAATCTGGACATCCTTGTCTTATTCTAGTTCTTAGATAAAAGACTTTCCAATTTCCCAGATTTAATGTGATATTAACTGTCAGATTGCTATATTTGGCCTTATTGTGTTGAGGTATATTTCTTCTATGACCAATTTCTTCTATGACCGAGAGATCTTATCATGAAAGTTCGTTGAATTTTTTAAAATACTTTTCCTATGTCTATTGAGATGATCATATGATTTTTGCCTTTCATTCTGTTGATATGATGTATCACAATTATTTATTTGCATGTATTGAACTATCCTTGCATCCCTGGGATAATTATCACTTAATCATGGTATGTTATCTTTTCAAAGTGTTGTTGGATTAATTTTGCTAGTTAGTTTGTAGAGCATTTTTGTATCTCTTTTCATGAGTATTTGCCTGTAGTTTTCTTTGTTTATTATGTCTCTCTGGTTTGGTATTAGGGTAAACTGACTTCATAGAATGAGTTATGAAGAATTCCCTCCACTACAGTTTTTGGAGTAGTCTGAGGAAAATTAGTGTTAGTTCTCCTTTATAAGTTTGGTAGAATTTGGCTATGAAACCATAGCTCCAGGGGTTTTCTTATTGGAGAAACTTTTTATTACTTATTCAATCCAATTACCTGTTATTGGTCTGTTCATGTTTTATACATCTTCTTGTTTCAATCTTCTGTAGGTTGTCTGTGTCCAGGAATTTCTCCCTTTCCTCTCGATTTTTCTATTTGTTGTAATATCGTTGTTCATAGCAGTCTTTCATTATGTTATGACTTTCTGTGGTATTATAATTGATACCACAGAAATACATTATTTTCATTTATGATTTTGTGTATTTGAGTCATCTCTCCCTCCTTTTTTTGATTAGTCTAGCTAGTGGTTTATCAATTTTGTCTATGTTTTTGAAAGAACAATTTTTCCTTTTGTTGATATTTTGTATTAAGTTTCAATTTCACTTATTTTTGCTGTAATGTTTACTATTTCTTTCCTTCTACTAATTTTGGGTTTGCTTTATTCTTGCTTTTCTAGTTTCTTGAGAAGCATCATCAAGTTGTTTATTTGAAATTATTTACTTTTTTGATGATGGAATTTATTGCTGTAAACTTCCCTCTTAGTATTGCTCTTTCTACATCCCATAGAATTGGTGTGTTGTGTTTTCATTTACATGAATTTCTATCAAGGAGGAACGTTTGACTTTGTTAATGTTTTTTTCTGTATCAATTGAGATGATCTAGTGGCTTTATCTTTCACTACGTTAAGGTGCTATTTTGAATTGATTGAATTATGTTAAACCAGGCTTGAATTCCAAGGATAAATCCAACTTGGTCATTCTGGGAGATAGAAAGACTGATCTCTCCAAGTGCCCTCCAATTCAGGGTAAAGCACACAGGTGGGTCATCCCTGCAGCTCTTTGCCATATCACCAAAGAATTTCACCAGACCATCTAAGAGGAGAAGAGCCTGGAGACAGCCCTGGAAATAGTCAGAGGAACATCAGCATGACCATCCCTGTGTGGGGGATCAGCAGAACAGGTGGGTAAAGATCTTTGGAATCCTGATCAGCAGTTTAGATCAGGGAAGTTAAGATGTCTGCCTACAGAGGCAAAACCTGCTTTCCCCCTCCCTTTTTCTAAATATACATTGTTAGACGCTCCATACATTCCATTATTCTATGTTCCTGATTACCTAGCACTCCTGGAAGCTGAGGGTTCCCTCTAATCTTATTTTTAAATTTTAATAATTCTGCATTCTTGCAAATAAGCTTTACATTTGAGCATAATAAAAGACCCCTGAAAGATTGAAACAGGGCTACACTGCTTCCATCTCCACTACGTGGCAGAAATCCATCAGGCTTTTCAGACTTTCTACATTAAGTTGGTATGAAGTCTCCTTCTTCCTCCAGCACCACCTCCCTTGTCAGTCCCCAGCTCAGGTCAGAGTCTCTAGGAATCCCCACAGGTTATAATGTGTAATCTTTTTACTGTGTTGTTGGCTTTGGCTTGCTAATATTTATTGAAGATACTTGCATCAATAATCATCAGAATAATTGACTTTTTTTTTTTGGCTTAGGTATGCAGGTGATACTGGCCCTATAAAACGTGTTTAGAAGCTTTTAATTTGAAAGAGTTTAAAAAGTATTGGTATTAATTCTTTAAATGTTTGGGATACTTCAGCCATGAAGCCATCTGGTCCTGGGTTTTTCTTTCTTAGGAGATTTTTGATTACTTTGTCAATCTTGTTATTTGTTATCAGTTTGTTCAGGTTTTCTAATTCTTCCTAACTCAACCTTTGTAGGTTGTATTTCTAGAACTTTATCCATTTCCTAAGACCTGTTATAATTTATTCCCTTCCATTATTGATTTTAGTTATTTATGTCTGCTCTTTTTTTCTTAAACTAGCAAAGATTAGTCATTTTTTTCAAAAAAACAATTTTCAGTTTCATTGATGTTCTATGATTTTTCTGTTCTCTACTTCTTTCTTTTTTATTATTCCTCTATTTCTGTTAATTTTTTATTTATTTTGTTCTTTTCTAGGTCTTTGAGGTATAAAGCTGGACTATGTATTTGAGATCTTTCTTCTTCTTTAATGTAGGTATATATTGCTATGAACTTCCTTTTTAAGACTTTTTTTGTATTTCATAGGTTTTGACATTTTGTATTTCCCTTATAATTTGTATCAAGATTTTTTCTAATTTATCTTTTGATTTCTTCTTTGTCACAATGATTAAGAGCATGTTTTTTAGTTTCTACATACTGTGAATTTTTTAATATTTTCCCTGTTATTAAATTCCATGTTTATGCCATTGTACTCTGAAACAGGACTAGATATAATTTCAATTTTCCTAATTGCTAAAATTTGTTTTGGGGCCTAACATATGGTCTATCCTAGAGAATGCTCCTTGTGTACTGGAAAGAAAATGAATATTCTATTGCTATTGGAGGGAAATTTATGCATATGTTTGTTAGTTCCATTTGGTCAAAAAAAATTCAAGTCTGGATTTTCTTATTAATTTTCTACCTGGTTAATTTATTCATTATTGAAAAAATGGATATTTAATTCCTCCACTATTATTGTATTCCTATTTATGGGACCTCCATAATAGTAATGTAGAAAAATTGTTTGGTTAATAGTATCCCCTATGTTTTATATGCTTCTTTTTCAAAGAAGTTATTTCAAAAAACCTATTTTCAAGTTCACAATTTCTTTCTTTTGTTTGATTCTAGTTTGTTGCTTAAGTTCTCTATTTTATTTTTTATTTTATTGATTACATTCTTTAGATCCAAGATTTCTGTCTAGTTCTTTTTTATAATATTGATATTTTTATGAATTTCTCACTTAGATTATGAGTTGTTTTCCTGATATCATTGAAATGTCTATATGTATTCTCTTGTATCTCACTGAATTTCCTTAACAGAATTATTTTGAATTTCTTTTCAGACAACTTATAAATTTCCATTCCTTTGGGGTTAATTACTGGAGAAATGCTGTGTTCCTTTGGTGGTGCTATGTTTCCTTGATTTTGCATGTTTCTTGTGTTCCTGCATTATGATGCAGTTAACTTTTCCAAACTTTAAATAATGGCCTTCATAGGGAAGATTTTCACCAGCAAATAGACTCAAGAGTGCCACATGAGCAGAGCATGGTGGCTCTGGTTTGGTTTGAACACAATGGCATAGTCTCCATGCAGCTTCTTCAGTTGTGATCAACATTAACAATGATTGCAGGTGCCTCACTGATCTATGCTACAGAAGTTTATGGTAGTAATAGTGGCTGTATAGGTTATTAGGGCAAGTACTTTGAGGATCCTAATAGGACAATGGCAGAGCCTAGGTTCTACAAGACCAGGTACAGTGGCAGCAAAGACTCCACAATGAGAAGAAGCCACTATAGCTTAGATCCCAAGGGTCAGGAAGCAGTACAGTGCCTACACAGGCAGTGTGCCTCAGCAGCTCAGACTGTAGAGAACTAGTCCACTTCCAGGTAGGTGGGGTGCTATGGGCTATTAAGTCTAGAGGGCAAGGTGGCACAGTTCAGCCAATCCTCTAATTCTCTGGGGCATGATATGTTATATCTGCTGAGCCCCAGAAAACATGGCTACATAGGTCAATAGAACTTATGGATTCCTGGTGTCAGCTGTGGTGCTGGGAAGTGTAACTTCTCTGGTGCAACAGAGACTTGGAACCCACCTGTCACATGCTGAGGGAGACTGCTCTGAAGTACAGGAGACCTGAGATCCCTTGGAGGATGGAATACCACATCTGCTCTAGAGCAAGGGGCCAAATGAATCAGTGTCCCAAAGGTCTGAGGTCACTATTAGGTGGGCCACTGCCTCAGGTATGGTGCCAGAGGGGCCATTACTCTGATATTTCAAAATTTCAGGTTCCTGAGGGTGGGTTACTACTTCAGCTCAACCCTAAGGGGATGGTGCATCACCAACTTGGATGGGAGAATGAAGTAGCTTTGCAGTAATGTGGCCATAGAGGGTAGGGCATAGCATAGCTCTGCTTGGGGTTAGCGTACTACCAGATGGGCATAGTGCACTGGTAGCTGAACATCAGGAATGGAGAGACAGGGGACTACAATGGTTCTCCTAGAGAAGGATGCAATCAAATTTTAAGATGGCACATGGTAGTCATGACAGGAGTCAGAGGGGGCAAGGCACAGCTTGGCTCTTTCTCTGGGGGTAGCCCAGTATGTAGGCTCTGTAGAGTTCCCTTAGGTGGGTTTAGAACCATGAACACTACAGGAGTCTCTAATAGCAAAGGCTACATGTGTTTGTAGTGGTGATGAGTGCTGCTAGGCTCCTCTGACTTACCATTTTTCTGTAGGAAGAAGTGCCTTCTCAAATGGGGACATGGGATGGCAAAGGGAAGTTGTTTCCTTCCCTTCTCTTTATGATCATCCTGGCTTTTGTGTTCCACAGGAATTTTGCTGGCTCTTTGCTGTTCACAGGTATTCTCCTTTAGTACTTTTGGTCATAATGTACTTGCCTATTTGTTGTTTGGGTTCTCTGTGGGGTTGGGAGAGCACAAGAACCTTCTAGTCAGCTATCTTGCTGACATTACTCAATGTTTTTAAATATAATTTTAGTTTTATAAGGTGAAAATTTTGTACAAGACTTATTTTTTAAAAAGCAGCTTCAGAAAGTTAAATAGTTCTTCAAGGCTTACAATAGAAAAAAGCTGGCTCCTTCCTATCCCTCTACCCAGTCCTTACTACTAGAGATATTCCTTTTCAATTCTTTACCTGTTTCTCTTGAGGTTTATTTTTATGTTACCAACAATATGATCTAACTGTTATATTTTGCTTTGTACAAATTTTAGACATTATTTATTTCCTCATGATAGATATATAAATTCTCTTATGCTACCATCTTCACTTCCCCTCTTTTTCTATGGACCTGGTTAGATTTACCTTTCCTAAAATCAATACCTGCATAAATATAATTATTCTTGAACCAATTAGTATACTATGTTTACATTTCCTTTCTTATACATCTCTTTGTTTTTCCTATGATAATAATTCCTAACATTTAAAAAATTTGATTATATGTCTATTTACTTCACACTGTTCCTCCCCATATACTCTCAAGTTATGAACCTCCTTCACATTGTCAAATGCATCAGATAATATAGAATTTACTTCTTTCCTTTTCCTAGACACTTCCTAACAGACTCTGTCTTCCTACTGTGACTGGTTACTCTTTATACCTGTTATATAGCTACTATCCTAGGTTTTCCTTTTCCTATATTTGGAAATTAATTTAATTTTTCTCCTTTTTTGGATTTCTTGTGTCTTCTCTTCTATGACCTTCTCTTTAATGATGTACTCATATTTTATGGTGATTATACTTCATCAGCCACATGAGAAAGTATATGTAGGATATGTTAAGTGTTTGAGTCCTTTTATATCTCAAAATGTTAACATTCTACCCTCACAGTTGGCTGACAGCATTTGGCTAGTTTCCACTTTTCCTCTCCTGAAAACCCATGCTCCAGTTAAGATTCTTTTAATGTCTCCTTCCTTAAGTGGATAATGTTTTCTGCTATATGTACTTTATAAGCAAAACTGTTGGATGTTAAGATAGGAATATCTTTAATTATATATTGCTAAATTGTTCCCTAAAGTGATTTCTACCAATCCATGCTTCATGAAAAGTATAAAAGTGTTCCCATTTAGGTTATTTTTCATACATTATGGTAGGCACTCAATGGGCCCTTTCAATCTAGAGATTCATGTCCTTTAGTTATATGAAAATATATGGCAGTATTTTTTTCATAATTTTTTCTCTCAATCTTTACTCTTTCTGGAAGTTATAATAGACAAGTATGGACACCTTACATTTATTATCTGATTTTCTTGCTTTTATTTATATTTTTATTGTTATTTTTGATCATTTAGTTTTACTGAACTTTTTATGTATCTTTTCTAATTGACAAATAAAGCATAGATATTTATGATATACAACATGATATTTTAAAATATGTGTCCATTGTAGAATGGCTAAATCAGGCTAATTAACATGTGTGTTAACTGACCACTTACTTGTGGTGAGAAACTTAAAGTCTTTTATCTTAGCAATTTTTAAGCATGTAATACATTATTAACTATAGTCAACATGTTATATAATAAATATCTTGAACTTATTCCCCCTGTCTAACTAAAATTTTAACCCTTTGACCAATATATATTTGTCCAATATTTGTATATTTTCTTCTTGAAAAATTTCCCACCTTTCTTTTCAATTCTTTTGTTGGAAATTTTTAACTTGAGTTAGCACAATGTACAAGATCCCTTTCTACTTCTCTATTTTCTTTTCAAAATCGCCTTGTGGTTGTTTCATGGATGAAACACATTTTCTCCTATTTCTAAGGATATTAATTGTATTTGTCTTTTTTCTACTTTATGTTTCCAATGGTGTGTCTGTTTTTTTCTGAATTCCTTTTTTCCTACGTATTCTAATATCTTTTTATTGGAATTGCTTGTTAAATACCTAGTAATCTTTGATAATCTCCTATGCTTTGCAGTGGTGCACTCAAAAATGCTTATATAGATATTTTATATCCATGAGCTAAGTTTCGTAACCTATGTTGTAAGAGAGGGTGCATTACAGCTTCTATTTAGTACTATCTATCAATGACACATTCCACTATACTTGTCCCAAGTCTGGATTCTTTCTCATCTAATTTCTCCAGAATATAATTAAACCTCAGATCTCCTTCTATATGCACTGGGGGAAGGGGAGACCCTGATGGGAAAAGGATAATTTAGTATCACAAATTTAACTATCACGCCAAATGAATCTGCTGTATACAGACATTAAAGACACATTTGAGAAATATTGAGAAGTAATCACAAAGATCACTTCCAGCTCTGAAATTACGGTGCTGTAATGCAATACAACTACAACGTGGCTAAATTACTAATTTATACTTTATATTCTTTCAATGAAGATTATTATGCTAATAAGTTAAGATTCAAAAAGGCAAAATAAATTATTTTATAATTCCTTTTCAAATAGTAACAAATTATTAAAAATCTTGGGTTCTTCTGTATCTCTATATATAATTTGATATAGATGGCCACAACAAGATTTAACATGGTAATGAGCTTACTATAATTTAGCACAAATAATGTTCTCATAATTTTTTTACATAATGTTTTGGGCTTTTCCGGCAGCCTTTCACATAAACAAAATTGAGCAGAAACCAAGTTACTCCTCAGAGAGCATCACTATGCATTTTGCTAAACTACTTTCTAACTTTATAATAATAAATTTGATTCTACCAAAAGTGATCAATTGCTAATACCACCATCAGTTATATTGTAACCCTAAATGGCCTTACTCCAAAGGAAATTTCATCTTTTTAGCACTCTATTCTATTCTCCAAAGCTTCCTTCGCTTCTGCTTTCAAATATGGAGATGGGTCATGGAAAACATAGAAACATGATTTAGATTTGAGATTTTTTTTCTGAATCCTATTTTATTCCTCTCTTCAATTTCCATTCACTATTAAATAACTCTAACATATTGTTTACTTCTGTTTCTTCTCTTTCCAATCTGTTTTCTGTCTCACTCCAGATACCACACTGTTATAGCATTAATGTTATCTTTTAAAAAAATTTTTTTTTCTTACTCCTCATCAAATATCATGTTCTGACTGCTCCTACATTGACAGCTTTGTACCTGTAGAGAACACCGATCCAATTAATGCCAATTCTTGAAGTTAGAGGTTAAATTCCTCACATTGCTACAAGCCTTTCCTAACAGCAATGAGAAGTTCTCTGTTTTATTTCTTGCTTCCTACCCCACCACGTTGATAATTCTATTGGCCATCATATGCTTTCATGTATTTACCTTTTCTCTCCAGATAGATTGGAAACTTCCTGAAGACAAAACTCTTTTCTCCTTCATGTGAAGTTTATCTTTAAAACTTATAGAGTTAATTTTAAATGCACGCAGCAGTCTAAAATTACTCTGTTGGCACTAAATCATTTAGCAGTCTAAAATTACCTTGTTGGTTGGTCTATGTAACAAAGCGAAATAGTAAATTCTGCTCAAATTCCTTTTAAACTTGGCAAAATACTTAGTTTAAAAGGTTGACCCTCCCAGATATGTGGTTCCCAGAGTACTTGTAGTTATTTAATTTTAAGGGAGATCCAGAAATTTATTTCATTGTACAAATTTATTATCAATTTCTGAAGTTGACGGAGATAAGATTTTCAAAGAATGTCAAAGCTTTTTAAAAACTTAGAAGAATAAACACTATATGATTCATGAAATAAAAGAACTACAAATAGAAAATACATTTTATTCAAAAGACTATCAACATAGGGTTTCAAAAATATGTAAAATTAAGCAAGGTATCCCTTAAATAAATATGGGTCAGAGTAGAAATTATAAGGCAAATTAGAAAAGATTCTGAGATAAATAAAAATACAACATGCTAAAACTTATAGAATGTAGTTAAATCTGTACTCATAAGCAAATTTGTAGCTATCAATGCTTTAATTTAAAAAAAAGAAATTAGAAATTAATATAAAACTAAGTTCAAAGCAAGCAGAAGGGGATAAATAAAAATAGTCAAAATAAATCAAACATAGAAAAGAAAATGTACAAAACTGAAATTGCTCTCTTTAAAATGACCAACAAAGTTGAAAAATCTTTAGGCAAATAGACCAAGAAAAAAAGAGCGAAGACTCAAATTACTGAAGTCAGCAATTTAAAAGTTCCTTCATAAAAATAAAAATAATTAGAAGAATTATGAATGGAAGAATACATTCTATCCAACAAATTAGATAACCTAAATGAAATGAACCATTTTTCCTTAAGTGCCACAAACTACTGAAATTGACTCAAGAAGAAATAGAAAATCTAAATAGACTTAAAATAGATAGAGGGAATTAATTAATAATTTAAGAATTTTCCATGAAGAGAAGCCAAGGAAGACTAGATAATTTCACTAGTAAAATCTACTAAACATTTAAAGAATTAACATCAATCTTTTATGAACCTTTCAAAGAAAAATAAAGTAAGTAAATAAGGAGAAAAGACCACTTCCCAACTTATTCTGAGGTCAATATTATTGTCATACCGAATCCAGACAGATACATCACATGAAAACTATAAACCAATATTTTTATAAAGAAAGATGCAAAATTCCTCAACAAAATATCAGCAAACACAGTTTAGTAACATATAAAAAGAACTATACTATACATACATACCCTATCTAAGTAGGACTTGTCCCAGGAATGCAAAGTTACATTTAATATATTTTTTAAAAAATCAGTATAATACTTATTGATAAGATGAAAGTCAAAACCACACGATCACTAAATAGTCTCAGAAAAAGTATTTAACATAATTCAAACTTAGGTCATGACAAAAATATTCATCTGGCTAGGAATAAAAGGTAATCTCAGCCTGATAAAGGGCATATGTGAAAAGCCCACTGCCAACATTATATTGAATGGTGAAAGAGAGAATGCTTTCTCCCAAATATCAAGAACAAGATAAGGATGTTCATTCTAGCCCTTTCTATTTAACACTGTAATGGAAGTTCTATGCATATATATGGGGCAATGAAAAGGAATAAAAAGCATCCAGATTGGGAAAGAAGGCATAAATCTATATCTACTCACAAATGATCATCTTGTGCATAGAATATTCTAAAGACTTGACACATAAAAACAAGAAAAAAATCTATAGAGCTAATAAACAAGGGCAGTCAGTTTTCAGAATACACAATATATGTGCTAAATCAGTTACATGTTTATACACTAGCAATAAACATTCCAAAAGTGAAATTAAGAAAAAATTTAACTTACAATAACAAGTTAAAACTTGAGAATACATTTAACAATATAAATGTAAGATGTATACATTGAAAACAATAAACATCATTAAAGAGTGGGTAAATAAATGGAAAAATATTCCATGTTCATGAAGTGGAAGACAGTACTGTTATGATGACAATGCTCTCAAATTTATCTACAGATTCAATGCAGTTCCTAACAAAATTCCAGGTGGCTTCTGTGCAGAAATTAACAAGCTGATTTTTCAAATTCATATGGAAATATAAGGGAGCCAGAATAGGAAAACAGTCTTGAAAAAGAACATAACTGAAGGATTCATATTTCCTGATCTCAAAACTTACTATGAAGATACAAAAATCAATATGTGATATTCATATAAGGATAGATTTATATATCAATGGGATAGAAGCAAGAGCCCCAAAATGAACCCTTACATTTATGGGCAATAGATTTTTTATAAAGATGTTTGGTTCACTTAATGGTAGGAAATGGTCTTTTTGACAAATGGTGCTGAGATAACTGAATATCCACATGCAAAAAAATGAAGTTGGACATTATTTCACACAATATGCAAATATCAACTTAAAATGAATCACTGACCTAAATATAAGAGCTTAAGCTATGAAACAATTAGTAAAAAAAACTTTGGGATAAATCTCTTTGATCTTGGTTTTGGTCATGTTTTTTTGGAAGGGACACCAAAAGCACAAGCAACAACAACAACAAAGACAAATTGGACTTTATCAAAATTAAAAATTTTGTTCATCAAAGCACACTCTCATGAGAGTGCTTATTGGTCATTTAAATACATGTATCTTCCCTAGATAAACGTCTATTCAAAGTTTCTGCTTGGGTTATTTGTCTTTTTATTGTTTATTGGTTTATCATCTATAAGATTTGCAAAAGTTTTCTCCCATTCTATGGATTGTTTCTATTTCACTCCCTAGATAGTAACCTTCTCTAAAAAGGTTAAATGTAGCATTACCATATGAGCTTGCAATTATGTTTCCAGGAACATATCCAGGAGAATTGAAAACATATATCCATGCAAAAACTTGTATACAAATGTTCATAGTAGCACAGTTTGTAATAGTCAAAAAGTGAAAATTCTAATGACATCAACTGATGAATAGATAAATAAAATGAAATGTGTTTCAGCTATAAAAAGAAATGACATATTTATAATATGTTAACAGTATGTCCATGATGAACATTTAGAACATTATACTTAGTATAAGAAGCCAATCACAAAAAGTGATACAATGTATGATTCCATTTAATACCCAGCAGGAGCAGATCCATAGAAAGAGAGACTAGATTAGTAGGAACTGCCATGAACCAGAGGGAGGAAAGAATAGGAAGTGACTGCTACTGAATAGAGGGTTTCTTTGGGGGTGACAAAAATGTTCTAGAATTAGACAGTGGTGATAGTTGTGTGATTTTGTGAATGTGCTAAGAGGTGCACTGATTTGTACATCTTTAAAATAGACTATCATATAATTTATCATACACTATGACGTATTGAGAGATCAGGGAAAGATAGCAATATGTTGTGAAAATAAATGTATAAAATAATTACTTTAAGTAATAAAAATTAGTGTCTTACAAATTTTCTTCAGGAAAATTACCTAATACACCACTTTTTAACCTCAAACACTATTGATGCTGAATAAATTTTGGCTTATTGAATGATAATTTGTTTTACTGGTACCATCTAGATGTCTTTGGAGCACACGTTTAGAAAAAATAATTTTTATCTTCGGCTTTTTCTTTCCTCATCTATCACTAAGCGCATGACTATATGTTTCTGTAAGAGTGTATGCTGGCTTGAAAAAAATAGGCAAAAGAAATTCACTCTTTTAGTGTCATCGTTTTATCCCCAAACTTGACATTTGTACCATTTGTAATGGTATTTACTGAACTAACCAACTCATTTTGATGTCACATGGACAGATCCCTGACATTTTGTTTAAAACAGTCATCCTTAGACACAGGGCTTCAGGATTTCTTTTCTCTCAAGCAATTCTGTATCACAAAGGAGCAATGCTGAGAGCACAGTTGACATCAAAGTTGTCTCCTGTAGGTATAAGACATGCTAACCAATACTTTAATAATTTATTTTATTCTAAATTATTGGCTGAATTCCAAAACCAAACCTAAGCATATATTCATCCTCACTGAAAACCCCTAGAAATGAGTTTAGACTTAATATATACTCCTAAAATGAAGAAAAGAAGGAAAGAAAAGGAAAGAAATTTGAAACTTTCACCACTGTAATCAACATTCTTAAAACTAAATTATAAACTGGAAACAAACATTCCCACTGCAATAATAAGGGAAAAGACATGACTAATGGTAATCAAGTGGTTTTTATTCTCGAATGTTGGCCCAGTGAACGATGTCCAATAGACGATAAGAATCTTGAGGATTTGGGCTCTTCTAGCTCTTCAGAACAATGACATCACCTCATGAAAGGCAGAAAGGAAACACTAACCATGGAATTATAGCCTTTATTTAATATCCTAAAGCTAACTCAATTTTACTGTGATCATTTGGTTGTGGCTACTAGTAATTACTTCCATTTTTACCATGCTATGTTCAAAGTACTTATACATTTACTTAATTTTGTTATCAAAATCACCATTTAAAATCAGAGGAAATTAGGTATTACTAGTATCAGTTTCCAGTTAAGTAAACTGAAATGCATATTTAACTTCTTGTCTTTGTATTCTGGTTTCTACTGGCTCCAGTACCTTTCTTTCCCCAGGCCACTTCTTTGTAAAATGCTACAAAAATATACAGAACATAAACTAATATCTTAAGCATACACAGTCCACCCTATTCCTTAATGAGCAATGCACATCTTTCAGCTTCTTAGAATGATTTTTACCCAGTATTACAAGTAATGATTCTTTTAATAACAAAGAAGAATGTAACAAAACTTACATGTAAACACATGTTAGAATGTAAAATGCCCTAAAGGTCGTTCCCTGGTGGCCTCTCAAGTAAAGTTCAGAAGAACAAAGCCAACCCTCAGCACCAACTGGGAAACCATCTTCCTCAACTTGTGTTTAGCTTGTTTCATGAACGACATTGTCTTTGTGAGGAATTACCCAGCGGAGATTGTGCATTTCCTGGTGAAAATGACTCTAAGATGTGACAAAAACATGGTTTATGTCATCTTTAATAAATTGACTACTAATTTTTCTGAAAACATTGGACAATGAAAATAAGAAGGTGATTTTTTTTCAGTCACCTTTCAGGATGGATTTTACTAGATAAACAGATAAATAATATGCATACACAATTTTTGGCATTTATTATTATTCAAAAAATATTTAATATTTATTTTTGATCTGTAATTCTGTGCCAGGTTTGTTGTTGTTGTTGTTGTTTGCAGTTTTTGGCTGGGGCTGGGTTTGAACCTGCCACCTCCGGCAGATGGGGCCAGCGCCCTACTCCTTTGAGCCACGGGCACTGCCCACTGTGCCAGTTTCTGGCACTGAAGATATAGTGTTAACCAAGAAGGGCACCTGGTCCCCCAAGGAGTCTATATTATAGTACTTGTAAATGAAAAATAAACAAATGAAAAAATTAAAAGTAACTTGGAAAGTGCAAGTTTATATATAGAGAATTAAAACAGGGCAATGCAAGAAAATAACCGAGTAGATATTTCTGAGTGGACTGTCAAGGAATACCTCTGCTGAAGGTGACATTGAAGCTAAGATACAAATGACCAGAATAAAACAAATACTACAAAGCCATGGAAAGAAGATTATGATGTTCAAAGTGGAATTAGCTTGACTTGTTAAAGAACAAAAAGCCCACTGTGACTATTAAATAATTAACAAGAGAATGTTACCAGATGATGTTGGAGAACTAGGGAGGAACAAGATTTCATGGAGTTTGGGTAAGATAGAATCAAGGTTTACTGGTGTACTAATTCAAAAGTCTTAGAAGAGAGTGAAATGATGATGCAACCTTTTCATTTGCCTCTCTTCTGCTTTATGAGGCTAGAAAGCCTGTAAAATATCCATAATGCATGAAAAGGCCACACCACGGAATTACCTGGCCCCAAACATAAAGAGTGCTGATGTTTCAAAAGTGGACCATTATCAATTCTCAATAGTGAGAGACTATGGTCTTGCATGTGTACTTTTAGTCTCTTACAAGCATAGAGACATCAGAAATCACAGGCAGAGTCTCTTTATCAAAAACTAAGGTAAGCTATCCTTTGGCTCAGTGATTAGATCTGTGAGTTAAGCCAGAGCCACAAAGTGAATAATAAAACATATAGACAATCATCCTGAAAAGCAATAACAAAACCACTATAAAGGGAAGAGTGGGAAGAGAGGAGGGATAAGAAGAAATAACAATTCAAAATGAGTCTTCTCATCAAAATTCCAAAATTCCAAAAATTCCAAAATACATAAAGAAACATGTCATCCACTAAGATGGATCATACAACCAACAATTAGGACATGAATGCATTCAAGATGCAATTAATTTTAAGGAAAAAATTTGATTAAGATTAAATACCAGTATTTTGACAATGATCAATGGGGAATATAAAGTATAAATATTATCAAAAAGAAATTATGAAACAAATAAAATTTAGAATAAAATGACAATTTATAAAATGAATTTACAGTAGGCTGGACATAGTGAAAGAGACCACAAAGTTGTGAAACTCCTTTAAAGCAGGAGGATAAAAAATAGTAAAAATATAAAAGTCACTTAGGGACATAATAATCACTAATATCTGTTATGTAAGAACTTCAGAAAAAGAAAGAGGAATACCTAAAAATCACTATCTATGAAGGAGAACTGAGAAATTTCACTGATTGGAGAAAGATACAAATCCTTGAATCAAAATATATTCCAACTCCAAACATGATGAATAAATATAAATCTACTCTGAGATGTATAATAGCAAAACATCTAGAATAAATATAGAACAAGTATAAAGTCTTAAAAAAGGTGGATATATTCATCTTATGGAATGAATATAAATTATGGAATATAAATCATAGAGTAAATGTAAAATCTCAAATACTATGAGAGAAGACGGTATACCAATAAAAGTAGTATACCAATAAATGTTTATACATGAGATAGCCAATGAAAATGAACTAATGTTGTTTAAGTATTTACAGAAAATATCTGTAAATTTATCATTTTATATCTAGGTATACTATCTTTCAAGAGTAGAGAAAGATAGCCTTTTTTATCCAAAGACTATGAGATTTTACCATAGACCCACTCTAAAATCAATACTAAGTGATTTTTTTTAGTAAGAAGAAACCCAAACAAAAGAAGATCCTGGGATTCCAGAATGAATGAAGAGTAAATATAAAATAAGTACACTAGCACCTAGTTAATTACCTCTCTACAATGACCACCTCCTTAAGTTGATCTAATTTTTATAGACTGGGCATGCACCACATGTACATTTCAGTACCAAAGGCCTAGTTCCTTATGTTGACCACCTCCATATGTTGACCAGTTTGTTAGTCCTTTGGGTGGTCAACTTACAAAAGTTCTACTCTATATTTACATATATAAAAAACTGTGATCATTCAGTTGTGGTTACTAGTAAGAGCTTTACTTTTTCCCATGTTGTGCTCCAAGTGCTTACACATTATTTAATACATATTTATTTTAACCAGTTGCGGTGGCTCATGCCTATAATCTTAGTACACTGGGATGCCAAGGTAGGTGGATTGCTTGAGCTTAGGAGTTCAAGATCACCTTGAGCAAGAGTGAGATCTCGTTTCTACTAAAAATAGAAAAACTGGGCAGGTAAGATGGTTCACATTTGTTATCCCATTGTCCCAGCTACTTGGGAGGCTAAGGCAAGACCACTTCACCCCCAGGAGTTTGAGGTTGCTGTGAGCTATGATGCCACAGCACTCTAACCTGGGCAACAGAATGAGACACTGTCTCAAAAAAGAAAAATATATATTTATTTATTTAATTAATTTATATAGATATTTAGAGAGATATAGAGGACAAATGGATAAAGAGATACACAAAAAACCTCACACATTCATTCTCTGCATAATAAATACGTACTCTCCCATAAACAAATGTCCTATAAACATAATCAAAGATGAGTAATAACCACAAAGGTACTATCACAGGATCTACCTAAAAATATTATAAGATTTAGAATGAAAGGAAGAAACACACAGGAAAAAAGGTAAAAACTCTCATTAAAATGTTGTGACTGTGTATTTTGCTATGCCTTTTAAATTTCTTAGTTCTCTAAATCTAGGTAGGGCACAGAAGGGAACCTTCAGGACACTGGAAGATCATGGAGAGACAACAAAAAGAGAAATTTTAAGCTTGCAGAGATCAGAAAAGTGGAAGAAGAAAATAAAATTACCACACAACAATGAAAGCCACTGGGAAGTAGCACAAGAATAGTGATTACTTAAAACATAGCAAAGGACAGAGAGGCTATGATTGAGCACAGTGAGGAAAATGGAATTAAAGTAAAAGACTACAGAAGCATATATGTACTGCAGACACAGACAAAGGATAGCTATCATATGCATAATTAGTATCCCCAGTAAACAGAAACAAAATGATAGAAGAAAAGTTCAAGGCAAGGAAATTTTTCAGAAACAAAAGCATAATCTATAAACTAAAAGGGCACATTATTCATTAGGAACAATCGACAGAAAGATAATCTAGTAAAATCACTGGATTTCAAAGATAAAAAGCCTTTGAGCAACTGAGGAAAAAAATGTTGCCATCAAAAAAGAAGTAACAGAGGCACTCATAGCTGAGTGGTTAGAGTGCTAGCCCCATGTAGCAGGGGTGGTGAGTTCAAACCCAGCCTGGACCTGCTAAACTAAAATAAATAAACTAAAATAAAATTTAAAAGAATAGCCGAGTGTTCTGGCAGGTGCCTATAGTCCCAGCTACTTGGGAGGCTGAAGCAAGAGGATCACTTGAACCCAAGAGTTTGAGGTTGCTGTGACCTAATTCACGGCACCCTACCATAGGTGACCAAGTAAGACTCTGTTTAAAAAAAAAAAAAAAGAAGTAAAAGTTTAGGCATGCCTTAAAATATTTTCCAGAACAATTCTTCCTACACTGAGGGTAGCAGGTTCAAACCCGGCCTGGGCCTGCTAAACAACAATGACAACTGCAACAAAAAATAGCTGGGCATTGTGGTGGGCACCTGTAGTCCCAGCTACTTGGGAGGCTGAGGCAAGAGAATTGTTTAAGCCCAAGAGTTTGAGGTTGCTGTGAGCTATGATGCCACAGCACTCTACCCAGGGCAACATAGTGAGAATCTCTCTCTCTCTACCAAGGGGGGTAGTGAGACTCTGACTCAAAAAAAATAAATAATTAAATAATAATAAAATTTTTAGTACCAACTCTTGTGTTCAAGAAGAAATCATGGTGAAATAGGTAGTTTATTTAGAATATAAAAATTTAAAAAGAGAAAGGAGAGCAAAGTAAATTTTAGATAGGTCAAAGATTCAAATACCAATTGTATATAAAAGTATTACATAAAATTTTTCTATGTACATTTTTTCTACGTAAGTTTGAAAGAAGGTTTTTCTAGGTAAGACACAAAACTCAGAAGCCCTAGAAGCAGAGATTGATAATTTTGACTAATCAAAAAAATTTTTTAAGTTTTTATGAATTTTCTACTTGGAAGAAAAAAAATCACAAACAAAATTTAAAAAGAAACTAAAAGTTGAGTAAAATATTTGATACTAATTCTAGTAAGGCCTTAATCTAATTTCCTAAATATATATAAAGTGCCTATAATCCCATAAAAAATAAATAGAAATGCAACAGAAAAATATACAATAACAGCTCTTAAACATATGAAAACTTTCTCAACCTCACTGAAGGGGATCAGATATGCCCTTTCAGCTTTTTTTGTTTGTTTGTTTGTTTGTTTTTATTGTTTTGTTTTTGGTTTTGTTTTTGTTTTGAGACAGAGCCTCAAGCTGTCACCCTTGGTAGAGTGCTGTGGCATCACAGCCCACAGCAACCTCCAACTCCTGGGCTTAAGCGATTCTCCTGTCTCTGCCTCCCAAGTAGCTGGGACTACAGGTGCCTGCCACAACACCCAGCCATTTTTTGGTTGCAGCCATCATTGTTGTTTGGCAGGCCCAGGCTGGATTTGAACCTACCAGCTCAGGTGTATGTGGCTGGTGCCTTAGCTGCTTGAGCCACAGGCACCGAGCCATGCCCCTTCAGCTTATCTGAAATATGCTGCTTTGTCATATTGATTACCCTGAGCTGAAGGCAATTAAGAAACAGCAGACATGAAAAGAACTCTCTGCCCTTCCACTACCTGCATAAATTTCCTGAGAGAGGTGCCCTTCCTATGCCAGGAAGAGAAAAGCACTTTTATGACTAGACACAGGGAATGGACACCAAGATGAGTCTGTACAAACAGACCTTACTAAAATAACCCCATCTTCTGTTAGTTTCCTCCATATATTCCCCAGTTTTTTCTCCACAATTATCAGCCCTAAAAATCCAAACCCTCTTTCCTTTGTCTACATATGCCCCACAATTTATTGCTATTGGTTAAAACAGTATATAAGTTTCCAAGTCTAACTAATTCTTTTGAGTTTTTACTTCTTTTCTATGAAGCCTTTGTATATCTAACAGTAGAAACATCAGTAAAAATTATATGCCTTTTCTCCTATAACGCTTTCCTGTGTCAGTTTTGAGAAGGGACAGAGGGGGATGAGAGGAAAGCATGGCCTGTTGAAATAGGAAGTCTTGAGGGCCCATAGGAATATTCAACAGTTAGATCACTACTCAGCAACTCTCACAACAAAAGGGGAAAGAAAGTAGGTATGAGGTGACCTAGGTAATCAATGACCAATAGAAAACAGACAATAATCAATGACCAATAGAAAAGGACACTAATGCCTGGAGGTGCAGAGAAACCAAAGAAAGAGTTACAAACAATTTCAAACTGAGAGGAAGAAGATATTTAACCCTCTCCATGGCCCCTGTGTGCATCTCTTTCTCTCTCTTCACCCTCACGAGAGGGACCCACTTCCAACTCTCTTTGGAAGTGCTCTAAGCTTTCTCTTTGTTCTCAGATAAATTTTTTCTTTGTTATACTAATGCTCCTGCAAATTACTTTTACTTTCTATTCACGTTGCCCAGGCTGCTCTGGTTTTACTTTGCTGTCTACCCACTTTCTCTTTCAATTGATGCTGTGCCTCCGTTGAACTTTCTAGTTATGCTGAGTAATGGAACCACGTCAACTGGGTTTGGGGAACTGCCCACCCCTATCAACTTGAATTCATAGGCCTCAGCCACCAAACCTAAAAGAATAGAGTGTTTTCTCCCCTATGCAACTCACAAGAAAAACACAAATTGAAAATATCAAATGATCATTTTTACTTACCACATCCACCAAGATAAGAAAAACTTTGATGACACCCTGAGTTAGTGAAAAAGCAGGAAGCAGGTAGACCTATGTATTATTGTTGGTGGCTGTGAATAACTCCAATAAAAACAATTTGGACACCTCTTTTAAAACTAAAAATGAACACACTTATTTACATCTAGCAGTGCTGATCCTAAAAATTGCTCCAATAAACTTATACATATTTGAAATTAATAATTTATAAGAACATTCACAGCAGTAGCGTTTGTAACAGGAAAAAGTTCATTGAGAGAGCAAACTAAATAAATAAAAAATCTTCCATAAAAATGGAATATATAAAGTTGTTTTAAAAAGTTAACAAGCTCAATATTGACTGATAAGGAGTGATGTTCAGAATATATTTTAAGTAAAAAAAAAAATTAAGTTTCTATGAAAAGAAGGATATATACAGGCATATGGTATCTTTGGAGGGGTCCAATAGGACTAGTAGGCGGGGTTGCTACTATTAAGGAGACAACTGAGTAGTATTTGCTACTAGAAAAATGGTTGTTATATTTTTGATTTTAAACCATATCCATGTGTTTCTTATTTGGAATAATTGTAAAAATTGAGAATATATCACTTGTGCTAATGTACATTGTAATTTTTTATGTGGTGTTTCTGAAATGTTGAGACACAGAGCCATTTATTAGTGAGGCTTTCGTGAAAACAAAGCTTTTAGTAAAAGGGTAGCCTTTAGTGAAAACAGTCACCTCTGCTTAATGTTGTCTTTACTAAAAAGACATTTCTCTCTGCATTTCTCTTTGCATTCATGGTATGGTGCATGCTGTGGCCACACTTTGAAAGACTTGTATTTAGTCACCTGCATCTGTGTTTGCTCCACCCTATAAGACCATACATTCTTGGAAGACATTCCTAGAACTCCATGCCTTGCCTTGTTCATCTCTGTATTACCAGCACTCATCACAGTGCCAACCAATTAGAATTTGTCAAACTGACACATCGCTCATCCTTATCATCTTTACATTTTGCATTGGAAGGAACAAACACCCCTGGGAAGGGGCAGCAGGGTGCCGCAGACAGGGACATATGGCGCAGCCCCGTTAGCACAGGCTGTCCATCGATCCAGAAGACATCTGACTGCCCTGTCCCCTTGGTTACCCTGACTGGTCACTTGACTATTCAGCTGCCCTTGTTATTGTAATCCCTCAGATGGCCATCTGCTCTGCTTGCAAGGGAGAGCTGGCCCCGGGAGAAGCACTCAGCTGCCCTGTATCTTCAAATCAGGTCAATTACACCACTGCTCCTTAATTGCTCATGACGGCTCTGCTATTGTATATGAACCATCAGTAATTTCCAGTTCATTGTGGCTGAAGATTCTGGGCTAATGAAGGCTCCAATGTCCAACCTGTCCCTCAGGATCCCTGGCATCACTCAGCTTGTGCATGTTGCTCAGCATCCTGGGTTCCATTTCACATCCCAATGTCAAGCTTTATTTTAAGTTAAAATAAAACCAAACCACAAAGGAAAGGGCAAGAAGTATCAATTAAAAAGAATAGTTCTTTTTCGGAAAAGGAGCGTAGATTGCCTAATGCTAATAGCCTTAACTGGTCCTTTAAGAAGTAAACTGCAGCCCTCAATACATTGTTTTGTTTTGTTTTGTTTTTCATCTGAGAAATGACCAGTCCCACAGGTGATTGAGGTGAACAACTTGCTGTACCAAATTTAAAGGCTTTTGAAAATTTTCAGAAAAGTGAAATTATCTTCCCAAGACTTCTCATTTGAGAATCTCTGGTGTTCATTTTTCATCTCGCCCTGGTATAAATGAACAATCTTCCTGAAAACTTACTGTACTGTGAACAGCTGGATTCCTTTTGTCTGATGGTGAACAAAGAAAAAAAAGTTGATGGAAATGTCCCAGGTGGCGTATTTGAAACGGCTGAGTTTGTAACAAAAAAACAACCTCTTCTAGCTTTGATTGATACTGAGAAATTTAAACCTTAAAGCCCCTCAATTTCTCTCTCTGTATGATTATATACATATTATTCAGAGTTAGTTGCATATTGGAATGTATTCTCAAGGTCAAGGATTTCATTGCTGCCATATTTGAGAAACTAACAAAGAGTATATGACGGGTCAACTTTTTCAGACAACTGTAATTGGAGTTAGGATGCATATAGATGCTGCTTCCAAGATAACTATTTTAAATCCAACATTCTTTTCATAAATTCAGGGAATTTTCCAACTAAAAGAGAAATGTCAATATCATCTAGCCAAAAATCCTCCCTAAACTAAGCCCAAAACTAAGCCCAAATCAGTTAGTTGTGTTTATAAGTCACTTAATGAATGGTGATCACAGATCTAACACGCAGGGTGTCTTCATCCTGGAGAGGACTATGAGCCTCCAAGAGCTTTCAATTACCTAAGAGACTCTCTTGCTCTCTCTCACTCTCACACACACACAGAGTTTTCTGATATTTATATTACCAAAAAAAAAAAAATTGTGCCAGCTGAATCAAACTAATTAAAACTACTTCCATCTTTTCTCACTTAAAAGCCACATGGCAACTATAATTGAATAGAAGAACTATTCAATAGTTCTTAGAAACAATTTTATTCAAAAGATTTATGAAAACTCACTTCTTGGGTCTTGACATGCTAAACGAAGTCTATGCTTAATACATGCTTTACAGAAAATTCGCATGAGTATAGACTCATTGGCTTAGGAAAGCTAAATATCCCTTAAAGATGAGATCACTTTTAGGTTATCTTCTGCAGAAAGGAAGTTAGTATATCGCTATGGATGTTAAGAAAGAAGAGCCTACAGTTTTTCCTGGTGACCCATATCTATACGCATACTGTGGGGAAGAGAACTCTGAGCTAGAAGTAAGATGACTAAGTTTTAGTCAAGGGAACGGCGGCTCCTTACTCAGGGTGTGACTCTGAACAAATAACATATGCAGACCTCTCCTGTCTCCAAAATGGAGACAGGTCTTTTCAACCCAACCTCACTGATTTCCACGGTTTGCATGTCCTTTCTACCTTGGTTTTCTTTCTTTTTTTTGTTTTACTTAATTTTTATTAAACCATAAGTATACATTTATGGGGTACAATATGATGATTTGATATACAATGTGGAATGCTTAAATCAAATTAATTAAACTAACCATCACCTCACTTACTTATTTTTGTGGTACGACATTTATAATATACTCTTAGTTGTTTTGAAATGTAACCTTGTGTTGTGTACAATAGGTGAGATCCCTCCAAATACCCACCCTCCACTCACCCTCAGGTTTCCCCTCCCATCTCTCTCCTCTCCTTTCTTTCTTTCTGAACTGTCTTTGTGTTTTATCATTCATATGAACATATAAGTGTTATATGTTGGTTTCATAGTAGTATTGAATACATTGGATATGGGTTTTTTTTTCCATTCTTATGACACTTTACTAAGAAGAATATGTTCCAGCTCCATCCAGGTAAACATAAAAAATGTAAAGTCTCCATCTTTTTTATGGCTGCATACTATTCTATGGTATACATATACCACAATTTGTTTATCCCTTCATGGGTTGATGGGCATTTAGGCTGCTTCCATGGCTTGGCTATTGCGCATTCAGCTGCAATAAACATTCTGGTGCAAATGTCTTTGTTGTAAAATGATTTTTTGTTCATCTGGTAGATACCTAGTAATGGTATTGTGGGATCAAATAATAGGTCAACATTCTCCATACTTCTTTCCAAAAAGGTTATATTAGTTTGCAGTCCCATCAGCAGTGTAGAAGTATTCCCTCTCTCCACATCACCAACAACATCTTAAGTTTTGGGATTTTGTGATGTGTGCTAATCTTACTAGAATCAGACTTCAGATTATACTATAAATCTATAGTGGTAAAAACAGTGTGGTACTGACACAAAAACAGAAATGTAGATTTATGGAACAGAATAGAAAACCTAGAGATGAACCCAAGCACATATCATCATTTGATCTTTGATAAGCCTGACAAAAGGATACATTGGGGAAAAGATTCCCTATTTAACAAGTGGTGCTGGGAGAACTGGCTAGCAACCTGTACAAGATTGATACTGGACCGTCACCTTTCACCACTAACAAAAATGATTCTCACTGGATAAAGATTTAAATTTAAGACATGAAACGATAACAATACTAGAAGAGATAGCAAGGAAAACTCTTGAAGAGTTTGGCCTGGGAAAATATTTGATAAGGAGGATCCCCCAGCAATTGAAGCAATACCAAAAATATATTACTGGGATCTGATCAAGCTAAAAAGCTTCTGCACAGCTAAGGGCACTGTGAATAAAGCAAACAGATAGTCTTCAGAATAGGAGAAGATTTTTTTCAGGTTATGTTTCTAGAAAGGTCTGATAACTAGATCCACAGAAAACTCAAATTAATCAATAAGAAAAGAACAAACAGCCCTATTTCTTTGTGGTAGAGAGAATTGAACAGAAACTTCTCTGAAAATGACAGGTGCATGGCCTACAAACACATGATCTACTTTTTTATGATACTTTTATCACAGTTACACAGAGAGTAGAGACATGCCAAAAATAAATGTCTATAGGTTGTCATACTAAATTAATGAATGGGTCATGAATTGTTTTGGGTCTATTGGGTTTATTTTTTTTTCATGCCAGCAGTTATCCGTAGGATAAGTATTCTCCCTTTTAAGTGATTATCTTAAAAGAGACTATACAGCCTCATATCAGTTTACATGGCACATGCAAAACTTGGTTACCTTCAAATCTCATTTTATTTCTTCTAACAGTAATAGTTTTACCTAGATCACTCAATTTACTCACCAGATTGGCCAACTATAATAATGTTACCACCAAATCAGAATACTGTTGAACGATGAAGACATGTCATTACTGGAGATGCATCAAATACTGTCCTTAGCCTTCAAACACAGTTATAAAAGGACAGATGAAAGTGCTTTAATAGTCGAGTAGGGGAATTAAAAACAAAATATATTAACCAGTGTGATGTAAACAGTCCTAATTCTATATGAAACCAGCCCATTGTACCCCATAAATTCCTTAATGAGTACATGATCTATGTGTTTATGATTTAATAAGATAAAAAATAAATAAATCTTTCCTCCACCCATCATAGGTTCTGGGGCTCTGAAAATGAAACTGACAAAAGACTCAATAACAAGAGAAAGATAAACAAGTTATTTACACGTATATTGTACATACACATGGGAGCTCTCAGTGATGAGTAATTCCAAAGTGGTAGTTAGAACTTGGGGTTATAAAGTATCTTTAAAAAATGATACATAAGTTTACATACCTATGGGACACATGTGATAATTTGATATGTATAATGTTTAATGATCAACTCAGGATAGTTAGGACACACATTACCTCAAACATTTATCTTTTTTTCGTGTTGGGAACATTTCAACTATTTTCATTATATTTTAAAATACACAGTAAATTACAGTTACCTATAATCACCCAGCAATGCTATCAAACACTAGAATTTATTTCTCCTTTGTGTATACCTATTAACAAGCCTCTCTTCATTCCCACCAAATCCCTACCTTTCCCAGCCTCTAGTAACCCTTATTCTACTCTCTACTTCCATGACATCAGCTTGTTTAACTCCCATGCATGAGTGAAAATATACAATATCTATCTTTCTGTGTCTGGCTTATTTCACTTAACTGTGACCCCCAGTTCCATCTATATTGCCGCAAATGGCAGGATTTCATTCATTTTTACAGTTGTATAGTATTCCATTGTGTATATGTATCACATTTGTTTTATCCATTCATCCATTGATGAACAGGTTGATTCCATATCTTGGCTGTTGTGAATATTGGTGCAGTAAATATGTGTGAAGGTATCCCTTTGATACACTAATTTCTTTTCCTTCAAATAAATATCCAGCTGTATTATATGATAGTTCTATTTTTAGGTGTTTCTATACTGCTTTCCATAATGACTGTACTACTTTACATTCCACCAACAGTGTGTGAATAAGAGTTTCCTTTTCTCTACCCCTTTGCCAGAGTTTATTATTTTTTGTCTTTTTAGTTATAGCAATTCTAACTATGGTAAGATGGTGTCTCATGGTGGTTTTTACTTGCTTTTCCCTGATGATTAGTGATTTTGAGCATTTTTGGATGTGCCTATTGGTCATTTCTATGTCTTCTTATGAGAATGTCAGTTTATATCCTTTGCCCAATTTTTAATGGGATTATTTGCACTTTGTTGTTGAGTTGAGGTCCTTGTATATAGTGGATCTTAGTCTCCTGTTGGATGAAGAGCTTGAAAATATTGTCTCCCATTCAAAAGGCTGTCTCTGTTGTCTCTTCACTCTGTTGATTTCTTTGCAGTGCAGAAGCTTTTTAGTGTAACTTAGTATCACTTGACTACTTTTGGTTTTCATGCCTGTGCTTTTGAGTTCTTAGCTGTAAAAGCTTTGCTGCCTGGGCCATGTCCTGAAGCATTTCTTCTGTGTTTTCTTCATGTAGTTTTATACTATTGGGTCCAATGTTAAAGTCTTTAATTCACCTTGAGTTGATTTTTGTATATAGTGACAGGAGTCTAAGGTCCATTCTTCAGCATATGAATATCCAGTTTTCCTAGCACCATTTATTGACGTGACTGTGATTTTCCAATGTATGTTCTTGGTTCCTTTTCAAAAATCAGATGGTTGTATACACAGGGACTTATTTCTAGGTTCTCTATTCTGTTTCATTGGGTTTTGTACCTTTCTTAAAACAAATTGCATGCTGTTTTGATTAATATAGCTTTATAATATACTTTGAAGTTAGGTAGCACGATGCTTCAGCTTTGTTCTTTTTGCTCAGTATTTCCTTGGCTATTCAGGGTCTTTCATGGCTCCAAACAAATATTAAGATTATTTTTTACTGTGTTAGTAGAAAAAAAAAAAGTCATTGGTATTTTCCAAGGGATTGCATTGAATCTATAGATTGTATTGGGTGGTATGGTCTTTTAACAATATAAATTGCCCCAGTGTATGAACATGGAATGTCTTTCCTTTTGTTTGTGACTTCTGTAATTTATTTTATCAGTGTTTTTATAGAAACCTTTCACTTCTTTGGTTAAATTTATTCCAAGGTATTTTTTTCCATAGCTATTATAAATAGGATGGCTCTCTTAATTTCTTTTTCAGCTAGTTCATTATTGATTATAGAAACACTATTTTTGTATATTGATTTTGTATCCTGAAACTTTACTGAATATATTTATAAGTTTTAAGAGGTTTCAAGTGGAGTCTTTACGTTTTTCTAGATGTAATTTAATGTCATCTGCAAAAAGGGACAATTTGGCTTTTTGTTTTGCAATTTGGATGCCTTTGGTTTCTTTCTCCTGCCTGAGTGCTATGCCTAGGATTTCTAGTACTATGTTGAGTAAGAATACTGTAAGTGGGTATCCATGTCTTGTTTAAGTTTTCAGAAGAAATGCTTCAAGTTCCTTCCCATTCAATATGATGTTAACTGTTGGATTGTCCTACGTGACTTTTATTATGTTGAGTCATGTCTCTTCTATGCCTAATTTCTTGAGAGCTGTTATCATAAAATTATATTGAATTTTATCAAATGCTTTTTCTGTGTTTATTGAGATGATCATACAGTTTTTGTCCTTCATTCTGTTGATGTTATATATCAGATTTATTGATTTGCGTATGTTGAAAAATCCTTGCATCTATTCATTATCCCCCTTGATGATGCTGTATTATGTCTTTGAAATGTTGTTGGAGTATGTTTACTAACATTTTCTTAAGGATTTTTGTATCTATATTCATTAGAAATATTGGCATGAGGCTTTTTATTTTTCTTGTATGCTTGTCTGGTTTTGGTATCAGGGTATAGCTGGCCTCCTGGAATGAGTTAAGAAGAATTTCCTTCTCTTCGATTTTTGTGGAATAGCTTGAGAAAAATTTGTTTGTTCTCCTTTACAAGTTTGGTAGAATTCAACAGTAAAGCTGTCAGATCCTGGGCTCTTCTTTGTTGGGAGATCATTTTTACTGATTCGTTCTCATTACTAATTATTAGTTTGTTCAGATTTTCTATTTCTTTCTGGTTCAGTCTTGGTAGATTGTATGTATCCAGGGATTTATCCATTTCCTGTAGGTTTTCCAATTTGTTAGTGTGTAGTTATTTGTCATAGTCTATAATGATTATTTATATTTCCGTCATGTCACTTGTAATGTCTCCTTTTTCATTTCTTATTTTTGTGGGGTCTTCTCTCTTTTTCTTGGTTAGCCTAGCTAGCAGTTTATCAATTTTATTTATCCTTTCAAAAAATCAACTTTTGTTTCATGGATCCTTCATTTCATTATAGTCTCTATTGCACTTAGTTATACTCTAATGTTTATTATTTCTTTTCTTCTACTAATTTTGAGTTTGCTTTATTCTTGCTTTCTGTTTTTTTGTTGTTTTTTTTTTTTTTGAGGTGCATCATAAGGTTGTTTATTTGAAGTTTTCTATTTTTCTTATTTAGGTATTTATTACTATAAATTTTCTCTTTGTACTGCTTTTACTGTATCCCAAATGTTTTTGGTATGTTGTGTTTCTATTTTCATTTATTTAAAGAGGTCTTTTAATTTTCTTCTTAATTTTTTCATTGACCCAATGGTCATTCAAGAGCCTGTGGTTTAATTTTCATGAATTTGTATACATCCAATATTCCTTTTGTTATTGACTTCTAGTTTAATTCCATTGTGGTATGATGGTATGAAGTGTTTGACATTATTTTGATTTTTCTAAACTTGTTGAAACATTTTTTGAGGCCTAACATATGATCTATCTTAAAGAATGTTCCATGTGCACACAAGAAGAATGTGTATTCTGTAGCTGTTGGATGAAATATTTCGTAAATATCTCATAGGTCCATTTGCTCTATAATGCTGTTTAAGTCAATGCTTCTTTTTTGATTTTCTGTCTATATCATCTGTTCAGTAACAAAAGTGGGTTGCTGAAGTTACCAATAATTATTGTAATGAGATCTTTCTCTTTAGCACTAATAATATTTGCTTTATATATATTATATGTATGTATATGGGTGCCACAGTACTAGGAGCATATATATTTATAACTGTTATATTATCTTGTTAAATTGATCTCATTATCATTATATAATAACTTTTTTTCTTTATGGCTTTTTTTTCCTTAAAGGCTATTTTCTACTATAAGTATAGTTAATCTGGTATGCTTTTGGTTTACATTTGTGTGGAATTTTTTTTCCATCTTCTCACTTTCAGTCTACTGCTATCTTTACCAATAAAGTGAGTTTCCTGCAGGCAACATACAGTTTGGTCTTTTTTATTATGCATTCAGCCAGTCTATATCTTTCAATTGGGGAAATTTAGCCACTCATGTATATAAATACCAAATGTGATATATGTATACACAAGAATGTTATTAAGCCTTGAAAAAAGAATTAAATTTTGATACATACTGAAACATGGGTGAATCTTGAAAACACCATGCTAAGTGAAATAAGCCAGACACAAAGGGACAATACTATATTATTCCACTATGGAAGTACCTAGAACAGGCAATTTATAGAAACAGAAAATAGAACAGAGTTTACTAGTGACTTGAAAAAAGGAGGAATAGGGAGTTAATATTTAATGGGTACAGAGTACTAGTTTGGGATGGTGAAAAAGTCCTAGAGATGAATAGTGGTGATATTTACACAACAATGTGAATGTACTTAGTGCTACTGAAATATACACTTATAAAAAGTTAAGTGGTAAATCTTACGTATTTTTTACCATATTAAAAAATAAAATTAGGGGCATAACTTTGAGGTAAAAGCCAGCCATGGAGGTGGCTTAGATTGCCCATCAAGAAAGAATTAGTTATTTATTTACAAAAAGTGCAAGTGACTCTGCCTTCAGTTGTTAGCACCTTCTGGATCCACTCCAGCTTTTCCAGTGGGACAGTCCATGGAATAAAGTGAAGGCCCAGCTGGTAAAACTTTCATTGGTTGTGACTTGAGAAAATGTCCTGGTGGAGTAACTACTCTGGCTGGTGAAATGATGCAGCATTTCAAAAGTAGGAGGAGAAAAGACAAAACTATGGAGACAGTAAAATTATCAGTAGTTTTCAGGGGTTAGAGGAAAAGAAAAGATGAATAGGCAGAATGAAGAATATTTTGGGGTCAATGAAACTATTTTGTATAATTTTGTAATGGTGAATATGTGTCATTATAAATGTGTCCAAATGCATAGAATGTGCAAAAACAAGAGTACAACAACAACAAGAACCCTAAAGCAAACTATGGACATTGAGTAATTATGTGTCAATGTAGGTTCATTAATTATAACAAATGCACTACTTGGTAGGAGATGTTGACAGTGGGGGAGGCCATGTCTGTTGAGGGGCATTGTAGGAAGCTCTATATCTTGTGCTCTATTTCACTGTGAACCTAAAACTTCTCTAAAATAAAGACTATTTTTTTTTAAAAAGTAAAACGAGGGAAACTAATACAAAGAGTGAAATTGGTTGATTATTCCTTAATGAACTTAACACCCTACATAGAGATAATGGAAAGCTGAGGGACAGTTAATTAAGCATAAGGGACAGAGGAACTCAATTTGCAAAGACGCTCTTATCTCCTACACTTAGAGTTGAGATGTTGCAAAAATTTTAAAAGCTTAGAACACTGAATGCTTAATTGTGGCAGATCTCTTTGGCCAAGAAAACAACCACTTCTGCTGGCTCTGTGCATTTAGAGGAGTCTAGGAAGATAGAATCTTGGGGGGCCAAGAGGGTATCTACCCAGATGTTCCAATCTGATGTGTCAGCTACACATTTTCCCAACCAGTTTCCTGACAATATTGTAACAGACTTGCCTCTTATTAATTCAGAAATTATAGGGGGTGAGCTTAGTGGAAATTATATTGAAATTCATTCCTTAAAATATGCATCTTAACTCATAAATTTGCAAAAATAAATTCCCAGAAGCAAATATAAGTAACATAACACGTAGATATAAGTAACGTTGAAAGTAAATTTATCTAAAAGTGTATTTTTTGTAGCATTGTCTAAAATAGAAAAAAATTGAAAACAACTGAAATGTCCAAAAAAAGGAAGCTGATTTAATCAACTGTAATATCCACTCAAAGGGATACAGACCTGTTATGAAAAATGTTTTTACAAATTTAAATTACACTGTAGAACATTATTCATTATCTATTATTTTTGTTTGTTTGTTTTTAATTTTTTTGATTTTCATTATCTATTATTTAATAGCAATTTTGAGTTACTGTTGTGCCCGAAATTCCCCCAAATAGCCCATTAGCCCCCAGCAAGCTGTCCGAGGCAGACTCCGATGTAAAAAGCAAGAGGTGAGCTTTATTTAGCAGGCCCGGGCACCTGGGCCTGGACTCTCCTGGTAGGCACACCGAGGAAGAGCCCTGAGCCCAGGGTCTGGCAAGTTTTATAGGGTACAGAAAGCAAGAAGGGTGGGGTATAATTTTCCATTGGTGGTTCGTGATTACAATAACATGGCGAGGTTCCTGATTGGCTGATTAGGATGCCTGATTTTGGGGAAAGGCCTGAGTTTAGGGGAAGCAGATCTAAGATGGTGGTGGGGGGTGGTGTGGGAAAGGGGAAGTTCTATAGTCTAATAATAAAATGGCGCTGATTTGGCTCTCACATTACAAATTGAATTACCCCATTTTTACTTGAAATACATATACACATACTCATAAAAGTCATAAAGATTTATACAAAAAGTGTTCATATTGTTATGTTTTAACAGTGTGATAATGAATGAAAATCTTTTCCTCTGCCATAAATTGTATTATTAATAAAATAATAAAAATGCTTTTGGGTTTTGAAAAAGAAAAGAAACCTACTTCATAGTCTGAAACCAGTTGGTTATGGTACTTTGGAGAAAAGCAAATGTGTCTACTGCCACCAATTCTCTATCCTCAAAGAGACATTTAAATGTAGCATCTCATATTAGCAAATTTAAATTTTAATATTTAAAAAATCTAAGACAATGAACTATCAAATTTGAAAATCAGCTATTGAGTGTTTAGAAGTACTGCTTAGAACAAACAACCAGTCTCCTCCATCTAATAATTAGGTTATCTGTTCACATAACTCTCAGTATTCTTCTCAAAATTATACCTATATGAAAAGGAAAAGGAAACATTCCTAGCAGGCATTCAAAAAATTCTGGCTGTACTTTTATTTAAAAATAACACCTACTTAGGTACATCTTGACAAAGCTTCCCCTGAGTTAAATGCTAAAATGTCTATGCAGAAAAAAAGGACACTTCTTAAAACAAAAATAAAATAGTAAGATTATTGCCAGAGTTTGGAAGAAAATTCAATGAACATCATTGCCAAAGGAATTTGAAAGAACCCTAACAAGCTTCATCTCAGAAAACATAGTTTACTTTGATTAAAAAAAAAAAAAAAAACTTTTCCTGTTTCCCACATTGTCTAACTCCTAATTTAAAGACAAAGGAAACTAAACTGAAAGCCTGAACAGTCATCCGTCTAGTCAGTGATGTTGCTTTAATTGTTAATATTTTTATTATGAAAAGTTTTATATTTCTCTTAGGGTGATGTAAAAGTTCTGGAATTAGACAGTGGGAATTATTTTACAACATGGTAAAGGTACTTAATGCCACTGAATTGTACATACAATGCTATAAAATGGCTAAAATGGTAAGTTTTAGTTATGTGTATTTTGCCACAACAAAAAAAAATAATTTCGCCCAAAAAAAGGGTAGTTAAATAAACTCCCATAGGCACATCCCCCATCTCTGAATATTATTACTTTTATATCCTATTCCCCCTCCATCCCACACTGACTTATTTTGAGACAAACCCCCAATAGTGCATCACTTCATCCATAGTTATTTCTGCATATAAATGATTAAGTATTCTTTCTGAAAACATACTATTACCAAAGCTAAAACTAACAGTTTTAGTACCTGAATATCACCAAATACTGAATCATGTTCTGATCTTCCTTATTGTCACACTATGTATGTTGATTTGGTTATATCTGAAATGAGATTCCAACAAGGTCACACTGCATTTCGTTATGTCTCTCCCTTCACTTTGAAGCTATGAATCCTCCCTTTTTATTTTCATCACAACTTAACCATGGAATAAATGGAATTATTTATCCTGTAAACCTCTTTGTTTCCTGAATTTCATTGATTACACCCTCATGGTGTTGGTTAACATGTTACCATACCCTCTGTATTTCCTGAAAACTAGTAATTCATACCAGAGGCCTGAGCAGATTCAAGTTGGCTATTTTTAGAAAAAATACTTGAAAGTCGTGTTGTAAATCCCATCGTGAGGTCTTTAATATTACTTGTCTCTTTTTCATCATGTTAAGATTGGTCTCTGGGTTTAGATAGCCATTCCTTAACAAGGTTTTACCTAATGGTCTCAGCATCCATTAATATTGCAAAGATTCATTACTTCCTTAGGGGTTGCAAATGGAATATTTTAATTGTCATTCTTTCTTCAGTGATTATATGTAATGCATCCATAAAGAAAGACTTTATCTCATCAACTATTTGATTCCACTTAGGTGGAGTCACCAAAAGGTAGAACACTTGATACACAATTCACAAATGCATTATCCCCAAAATCACCAATCACATCTGTCCATCAGCAAATGAGCCAGCCACTAAGAATCCTCAGAAATATTCAAAAAAAGATGGATCTTGGAAGCATTTTTGTTTGTTTGCTTTTATTAAATCATAGCTGTGTACATTAATGCAGTCAGGGGGTACAATGTGCTGGTTTTATATACAATTTGAAATACTTTCATCCAACTGGTTAACGTAGCCTTCATGTCTTTTTCTTAGTTATTATGTTAAGACATTTATATTCTACAATTAGAGAGATTCACATGTACCCTTAAAGAATGAACCATAGGTGTAATCCCACCAATCACCATCCCTCCACCTACCCTCCCCTCTCCTCTCCCCTCCCTCTCCCCTCTCCCCATATTCCTGGGCTAAAATTGGGCTATAGCTTTCCTATGAAAGCTATAAATTAGTTTCATAGTAGGGCTGTGTACATTGGATACTTTTTCTTCCATTCTTGGGATACTTTGCTAAGAAGAATATTTTCCAGCTCCATGCATGTAAACATGAAGGAGGTAAAGTCTTCATCTTTCTTAATGGCTGCATAGTATTCCATGGTGTACATATACCAAAATTTATTGATTCATTTGTGGACCGATGGGCTCTTGGGCTTCTTCCATGATCTAGCAATTATGAACTGGGCTGCAATGAACATTCTGATACAGATATCTTTATTTAGTATGTTTTTTGGTCTTCAGTATATATACCTAATAGAGGAATTATAGGATCAAATGGCAGGTCTATTTTTAGTTCTTTAAGTGTTCTCCAGATGTCTTTCCAAAAGGAACATATTAGTTTGCAATCCCACCAGCAGTGTAGAAGTGTTCTCTTTTCTCCACAACCATGCCAGCATCTGTGATTTTGTGATATGAGCTAATCTTCTGGTGTAAAATGATATCTCAAAGTAGTTTTGATTTGCATTTCTCTGATGATTAAGGATGGTGAGAATTTTTTCATATGTTTGCAGGCCATGTGCCTGTCTTCTTCAGAGAAGTTTCTCTTCAAGTCTCTTGCCCACCCTGAGATGGGATCACTTGTTCTTTTCTTGCTAATACATTTGAGTTCTCTGTGGATTCTGGTTATTAAAGTTTTGTCAGAGACATAGCCTGAAAATATCTTCTCCCATTCTGAGGAATGTCTGCTTGCTTTACTTCCTGTGTTCTTGGCTGTGCAGAAGCTTTTTAGTTTGATGAGGTCCCAGTAGTGAATTTTTGATGCTGCTTCAATTGCCCGGGAGATCCTCCTCATAAAATTTTTGCCCAGGCCAATTTCTTCAAGTG
>CAUYQV010052990.1:0-45113 GCA_963574575.1 Galagoides demidoff | reverse complement strand
AGCAGACATGGTCTTCCACCTCTCTGAGCACTTCTTAGAAAACTCAGAGAAGTTGACTGAAGCATCTGGGTGCTTCTTCTTGTGCTCCTCCCCACAAGTTTGCACAAAGAATGCCTATGATGACATTTTGCCTCTCGGCTTCTTAGGATCTCCTTTGCCCATGTTTAGTTATTTTTCCTCAGCGAGGCACAGAGTCGCCCAGTGCCCGTCTGGCTCTCACTTGCCCTGGCGCTGTCTCTATGGGGCTCAATGTACTGCGGCTCATCAGTTTTCACAGGTCTCAGGCATACTGGTAGTGTTGGAATGCTTGGGATTCTTAAGGGGATTCTGAGATTTATTAATGAAATGAGGCTTGGATGATCTAGCATATGTTCTACATAATTATGGTATCAACCCCTACCAGTCAGAAAAATAGAACCACTATAAATATTACTGGAATAAGGTATTTAAGAATTGGAGGTTAAATAAATATGAGAGGAGCAGAAAGACTGCAGCTGAAGGATGGATATGTTAGCGTGTAACATTGAAAAGAGGAGAGAGTTGATGAATGATGTGGGACAGTCTGAAAAGATGCTGTGTTGTCACCACGATGGTACTAGAGTTTTACTATTTATCAGGAGGTTGTAAAGTACCTACATTAGATACAATGACTACCTTGGTGATGCTACTACCACCAAGGAGTGACAGTGACAAAATCGCTGAGACAGATCCTCACTTTGAACAGTGCCCTGGGAGCTGGGATGTGTATGTGCCTATGGTTGGTGACTAGCACTGGCCACCATATGGGTCATTGCTGGTTTCAACACTGTGTCTTGTAACTTGCGTTAATGTAGTGATATTTGGATGCAGAGCTCCACAATTCCCACAGGGACATTTTCAGAAACAAACACATAGATTGCAAGGTGAGAAACCAACCAAAGAGTGGAATGTAGGGACAGATAAAAGTATTTGGGCTTCCTCACTCGGGGCCTTGGGCATGGGACAAGATGAAACTGGGCTCTCTTGTCCACAAACCCAGAGAGGTGTGGCATGGAATAGAAGGCTCCCTGTGCTTTTATTGCAGTTTTTTGGCCGGGGCTGTGTTTGATCCTACCACCTCCGGTATATAGGGCCAGTGCCCTACTCCTTGAGCCACAGGCACTGCCCTAAGAAAACTCTCCTTGTGCTTTTAAAGAACCATAACTATATACAGTGATGCTTCTGTTGTAGCTACTTGGCATGTTGCCACTTTTGTTCACCAGGGTATAAAGGTGGACAGGACCTTCCCCTTGTGTGGACTACTGATGTGGATGGCAGATTATGGATTGTGAATTGTAGACGTCTATGGAGCCCAGCTCCCCATCCACCAGTAAAATCCTGTGCCTAAAAATCATTTTTTTAAAAATTAGCCAAGCATGATAGCACACACCTGTATTCCTACATACTCAGGAGGCTGAGGCAGGAGGATCACTTGAGCCCAAGAGTTCAAGGCTACACTCAATGATTGTACACTGCACTCTAGCCTGGGCAACAGAGTGAGACCCTGTTGTAATCAGTTCCATGAATAAACAAAATAACACCCCCTCTCCACATACACTTTCCCTATATTTTTTGTATGCTTTGGATGCCCAAGCTTCTAGCGCTCAATAACTAGAATATTATTATTTTTCCGTTTAACTGAGCTTTTACCTTTTGAGTTATCTCCCAGAAACAGCAGACTCTTCACAAGATAATAAAGCTAAACTCAGGCTCAGCACCCATAGCTCAGTGGTTAGGGCACCAGACACATACACCAAGGCTGGTGGGTTTGAACCCAGCCAGGGCCTACTAAACAACAATGACAACTGCAACAAAAATACAGCCAAGTGTTCTGGCGGGTGACCATAGTCCCAGCTATTGGGAGGCTGAGGCAAGAGAATTACTTAAACCCAAGAGTTTGAGGTTACTGTGAGCTGTGATGCCATAGCACTCTACCAAGGGTGACATAGTGAAACTCTGTCTCAAAAAAAAAAAAAAGAATGCTAAACTCCTCATCCATCACCAACTTGTGACTTCTGAATAAGATCTCCTGCACACATTGCTTTCAACACAACCTGCCCCAATACATGTGGCTACCTTCCTATCTGTTATATCATCCCATTATGACTTAGATAACAGTATCCACTTTGAATCCCACCACCTACTTGCTTACAGACTCTCATTCCCCAGCCCGTAATTGCATTTAAATTATTGACCAAGTATATTATAGTTGTCTGAATTTGACTGATCAACGCTTGCTGGTCCCAAGTGAGGAGCTCTTTAGAGATGGAAGCAGTTTTATATAACAAGGACAGTTCAAAGCTGGGCATGCTGTGGTTACCAGCCCAAAGGTACTTGAGGCACAAACCTTACCCCTCTGGAATGTCTCTTGAGAAGGGTGAATTGATTGAACTGAGTGGAGCCTTATATCACAAAAAAAAAATAAACATCAGTGTTTATACTAATTCCAAGTATGCTTTCATGGTGGTACATACTTATGGAGTTATTTGGAAAGAAAGTCAGTCAAATATTGGCCCCAGGTTTTATTAAAAGCAGTTTTGGTTCCTAGGGAAGTAGCCAACATGCACTGCTGGGGATATCAAAAGATAGGCACTGATACAACTAGAGAAAAATGCCATGGCAGACTTGATGGCCAAGAAAGTAGGCTAGTAAATGAATTTCCATTTGATTCCATCTCTTCATTTAGATAAATATGATCCCTGATAGTCTGAAAGGATTTAAAAGTAGCTGAAGAATGGAGGTTTTCAAAGTATAACGATAAAAAATGGCTTACAAACCCAGAAGGAGAAGCCCTCCTTGCTGACGCTCTCATCAGATCACTGCTTAAGAAGACTCACTGAAGTATTCATTTTAGATGAGATGCCACCTTGCAATAAACACAGTCTCAGAGTGGCTGGGTCTAACTTGCAGAGACCCCTTTAGACAGTAGTCCAAAAGTGCCCCAAATGCTTGAAAAATGACTCAAAGGCTCCAGGGTGCTTGCAGTCACCCCTAAAAGAAGGTACTCAATGGAGAGGGACTTTCCCAGGAAGAAGACTGGTAGGTAGACTTTACTGGGATGCTGTGAGTTCCTGGAAATTTTCAATATCTGCTGACCTCTGTTGACTCTTTTTCAAGATGGGTTGAAGCTTACCCAACCAAGACTGAGAAATCTTCAGAGGTCACTAAAGCCCTTTTGAAGAAAATTATTCTTAAGTTTAGACTTTCTTTAACCCCAAAGTGACAACAGAGCAGCTTTTGTTGCCACAGTTACTCCAGAAATATCTATGATAATTCCTGGCATTGCCTGGAAGCCTCATTTATCAGGGAGACCCAGTCTTTGGAGAAAAACTAAACAGATGAATAAAACTTCAAAGGAGACTCTTTCCAAAAATTGTCAAGAGACTAACTTAACTTAGGACAAAGTGTTACCCTTGGTTAATGGCTAGAACTCAAAAACCTTGTTTCTTCTTGGATTCTTGGAATCAGAAACAGAGTGTATTCCCCTAATGGGGATCCAGAGGAAACTCCCATAACCAGAATGTTAGACTCTGTCCAGACTTCTGGGACAGATCTTCGCTGTGACTTGGACATCACAGACCCTTGGTCAGAAGAAATAGCTTTGCACACTTATCAGCCATATAACTTTGTAACTTATGCCCCAGAGAGATATGATTTTATATGTCAACAAGATGAAGAGCCTTGGGCCTATACATCTCTTAAAGGAGGAGACAATAACCAGTGTTTACTAGGATACGCTATTACTCCATTCTCGGCACAAGATGACTCATATACCAAACATTGGGCCAGTTCCCTAAAATGATTTTTAGGTACAACTAGGAGAATTTTGGATGGAGCTTCCATCCAGGAAATATAAAGACAGTTTCTCTCTGGGGGGATCCCAGATGGAGAGAGATATTTCTTTGAGCATATCTTACTACTGTGGGGGAGGCCTCAACAATACCTGCTTTGATGTTTATGTTATAGCTAATTCCTCATGCTGCACATACATAAATACCTCAGAGAAAGTAAAAATACATATTGATAAAGTCAAGCAGCAGGCTTCTTTGTTGCGACATGTTGGAGAGGATGGGCCAAGGCTAGGAGACTGGCTCTCAGGACCCTTGTCTTGAATTCCTTAAGGAATTTGCTCTGTTTTTTCTGGGATCCTAAAATTTGACCTCTCCCTTTTACCAATCATCAACTTAAAATTTGTGAGTACTTTCAGCAACAGGCCCAGCACTTCCATTCGTAATACCCTAACCATGCCCTGTTCAGCAGGAAGCAGCCAGAGAGATAGACACTTTGATTTCCCAAGATTAAAGAATGAATGAAGAAGGGCAGAGTCGCAATAAGCTCCATGAACAAATGCAAAATAAGATGCCTCTGTATGCGCTTTTCCCTGTAACTTTCTTATACTTTGGATTCCAAGGCCTATAGTACTCCAGGAGCAGAAAATTAGAATATTTCTGTTAAACTAAACTTTTCCTTTTGAATTGTCTCCCAAAATCAGCAGTCTCTTCACAAGATAATAATGCCAAGAGCTACCATCCATAGCTAACTTGTGACTTATGAATTAGACCTCCCGTTCTTTCAACACAACCTATCCCAACATACATACCTTCCCGAACCCCCTACCCTCAGTTGGCCAGGGAGACAGATTAGAGGCATTTCTCTCCATCTCCCAGATGACATCATCTGTAATAAATTACTTTTTTTCCTTGGCAATCCTCATCTCAATAACTGGTTTTCTGTTCAACAAGAAATTGGACCTAGGCCAGATCCCCCTTATGAACTTGTAACATCTCAAAAAAAAAAAAAAAAAAAAAAGAAGAAGAAGAAGAGAAATAAGAGGAAGAAGGAGAAGGTGGGAAGGAAGAAGAAGAAAGAAGAAGAAGAATCAGAGGTCAGTGATTAGATTCTCTCTTTTCATTTAGTTTTTTTATTGTTTAAGTTTGATCTTATAATTCATTTCCAATGCCAATCTCTCACACATGGGAATGACTATGTAAAATTCATGCAGGAAAGGATGTAACCTAATGGAAAAAGTAATTAAAGTATTTGAGTTTTGATCCTCACTCCACTCATTGGTAATAAATAGATAAAATAATAAATTTTTCTTCTGTGCCATCTTCAACCCTTAGTAGCATATTTGTCATTCATCTTTTATTCCATTCTTGGAGAGAAAAATGCCAGTAAAATTAAAGTTGTTTATCATCAGCAATAACATTTCTGTGGTCTGATTGTGTTCCCCCCAAATTCATATGTTGAAGCCTAATCTCTAATGTGATAGTACTAAGAGGTAGGGCCTTCTGCAGGTGAATAAATCATGAGGGCTCCACCACCATGAATGGGATTAATGCCTTATAAAGGAGGCTTCAACTGTTTAGCTCTCATTCTACCAAGAAAGGATGGAGCTAGAAGGTGCCATGTATGAGGAACTAACACTCACCAGGCACAGAAACTGCTGACTCCTTGATCTTGGACTTCTCAGCCTCCAGAATTGTGGGAAACAAATGTCTGTAGTTTATAAGCTTCCCAGTCTGTGGTCTTTTCTTGCAGCAGGTGGAACAGACTAAAATAAACATGATATTATGCTTACATGGCTAGCCAACTAATTTTTCAAAATTCTTTTTAGAAGAAATACAGGTCCTTATGAGATAGATTAGGGATAGGAGAAGATTCCCTGGGATCTGGTAGCAAATTCTGCCACCCAACTGATGAGCACAGTGGGGGTGAAGGTGGGGAGATTAAGGGCCCCCACTGACCTATCTGTTAAGGAGTCTAAAGAGTCAGAGGTAGATTTAAAACAAGCCACCCAAATGATTCCTTAATTATTACTCTTGTTAATCTCTTCTGTGCTGGGGCAGGAAGTGATGTTGTCAAGGCAATGAGGCAGCAAACCCCATGGGTCAGCAAAAAACAATGTGGCTATTGTGACTGAATGACTAATTCCAGAAGCTGAAGTAAATGAGGTCAGCGAAAAGGATCATATTGCCCAATACATAATTTTGGGATGAACTAAAATATTAGAAATTCATTTGGTTGAATCATAACTACCCATTTGAAACTGAACGTAAATGCTTGTAGCTACTTTCATCTCCGTTTGTACCACTTGATCCTTCTCCTTCCCACTACCTCAACCTCAGCTGCTTTTGGAGAAGATAATAAGAGATGAGACTGAGATCTCTTTGCTCTCAAGGAGGACAAAGGCCAGGCACACTCATGAGCATATGGTGAGGAAATTCAGGCAGAGAAGAGCTCAAACTTATGCCTCTGTTGCAGTCAGACACCCAAGTCACCATCCTGCCCATAAGAGGATGAGAAGATGGGCACAGGAGGGGCCAGAGGCACCAAGCACAGAGGGAAGAAGCTGAGGCAGCATGCATGGGGGCAGAACAGGTCTTAGGGTTTGAATGTTCATCAGACTCTGAGAGGTACATGGGAGAGGACCTGACACTGGTGCTCTGATGCTGAGCTTGGAGCAAAGAGGTAAAGGAGGGAAAGAGGCTAAGAGCTAAGTATTTTTCCGTCTAACTCCACTGCCCTCTTTTCCCCCACCCCCCTAGATTTTCTTTCCCTGTCACCCTGAACTTTCCTGGGGTCCTGAAAAGGAGTAATTCTTGTAACCTCTGGTTTTCATTGTGCTCCTATAGAGGGAAAGCAACCGAATTCGACTGATGGAATTTAGGCAAGAGTTGCAATGGAGAAGTAAAGCTAAAGTAACCCTGTGGATGGGGCTCTTTGCAGGGGAGTCAAAGTGCAGCTGTGAAACGATGTGTTGTGAGCCTACACTTCCCTATCTCACTCTATTCAGCAACTGCCTCACATCAGACATATAGAGAGTCTCCCACCCTGTTTCCCTGTACTCTCTAGATAGTCTGGCAAAAAAAAAAAAAAACAAGAAAGAATCCACAAAACCGAGTGGTAAAACCTATCCTTGGTAAAAGACAGAAAGGTAGCCAAAGTACTCAGGGAGGCCATTTCATAGTACAACGTCGCCCCCTGCTGGAGACAGACACCTAGTATACACTTTCTAAGCAAAGGCGGCGGGCAATTAACTTAAACTCTTCAGGAGTCCCTAACCACCAGAGAAATGCACAAATCAAAACCACCCTAAGATGTCACCTAACCCCAGTGAGAATAGCACGCATCACAGAGTTCCCAAACTGCAGATGCTGGCGCAGATGTGGAGAGAAGGGAACACTTTTATACTGTTGGTGGGACTAAAAACTAATAACAGCTTCTTTGGAAAGAAATAGGGAGAATCCTCAAAGAGCCCAAAATAGACCTCCCATTTGATCCCTCAATCCTATTACTTGGAACCTACCCCGAAAGGAAAAAAGGTAATTTTATCATAAAGACATTTGCACTAGATTTTTTTTTATCGCAGCTCAATTTATAATCACCAAGATGTGAAAACAACCTAAGGGCCCATAAACCCATAAATAGATTAATAAACTGTGGTAAATGTACACCATGGAATAAGAAGACAGAGACTTTACATCTTCTGTATTAACCTGGATGGAGATGAAACACATTCTTCTTAGTAAAGTATCACAAGAATGGAAAAGCAAGAATCCAATGTACTCAAGACCAATATGAAGCCAGCAGATGAACTAATACACACCCAGACAAGAGAAAAACTCAATTCAATGCAAGTTGGAGGGAGGGAGAGCTGGTAGGGGGAGAGGGAAGGTGGGAGAGGAATTGGGGTGCTCCTACCTAATGGGCACCATTTAAGGGTATATGGCACACCTCCCGGGTGCAGGACACAACTACAAAGGGACTTTACCCAACAAATGCAAACATTTAAACCTAATACATTGTAACCTGATCAATCATATTAACCTGAAATTAAAAGAGAAATAAACTCTTCAAGTGAACTGCTGGACCCGAGGAAGCCACTTCCAGCTGGCATTCCCTTTTGCAGACGATTCCTCTGAGACTCACTGGATGCAAGGGTAGGATCCAGAAGGCCTCCACAATTAGATACAAATAATATATTCAAGAGCTCAGCCAGTCTGGCCTTGACATCATCTTGATGTTACAATAAAAAGTGGCAGCTTCCTTTCAGGGATGAAATCTTATCCCTTAATTTGTCACCTGTGGGGTTTGCCCTACTCTCTGATACAGAATGAAATCATCTTAATACAGTCATGGACAAAACTGATTTTAGAACAAGTTAATGAAAGTTAAGACTCTGTTTACCTCTGGTTGGCTCCACTTCTGGAGTGTGACCCTTCATGGGTCCCAACTAAGGCCTTAGGATGCTTAGTGTGTTCCCTCCCACCCCTACCTTATTAAATTCAGAACATCATTTTTATCTTGTCAGCATTGTAAGGCTTTAGGGAACCCCATTCCACTTTTTCTTGACTTACCTAGGTGGACACAGAGCATGAAACTTGGTGTCCTCCTTAGGGATTTAAAAGATATGGAGATGATAGTTCCTGTCATGCATACATTTGGTTTATCAGTCTGACACCGGCAGAAATCTAGAAAGTCCTGGAGGATGACGGTTCACTACCATAAAGTCAACCAAGTGGTAGGTCCAGATGCAGCCACTGTGCCAGAGGTGGTATTTTTATTAGAGCAAGTTATGTACCTTGACTTGGGTACATACATAGCCACTGATTGTATGAATTACTTTCTGTTACCATCAGAAAAGGGGACCATAAATAGTTCCACTCCCATGGAATAGACAATAATGTATAGGTTTAAGTTTTGCCCTCTAAGACCATAGTAAATACAATACTCCTTTTGTTATAATATGGACAGAAAAGTCTGGACTATTTGTACTTCCTCCAGATCATCACATCCACATCTCATCAATGATACCATGCTAATTAGGGCAGATGGGTAAGAAGTAATACACACATTGGGGGTGCTGGTACACATGTAATTCAGGTGGGGGGAGGTAAACTCCATGGAGAATCAGAGACCCACTCAATCAAGGGCATGCCAGGATATTCCATCCAAAGTAAAGGATAAATTATTAAATCTTATATACTCCCTTCGGAAGAAGGAAGTACATCACCTGATAAGCCTTTTGGTATTCTGAAGATAGTGAATTCTATACATGGGAATACTGTTTCAGCCCATTTACAGGGGACACTGCAGGCTGCCAGCTATGAGTGGGGCCCAGGTTAGGAAAGGGTCTGCAGCAGATCCAGACTATAATGAACCCCACACTGCTACTAGGACCTTGCAACCTGGCTGACCCTATCCGAAGTATCAGATGTGGGAAAAGATGCCATGTGCAGTTTTTGGCAAATCCAAGTGGGAAAATCACAATGCAGACTCCTGGGGTTCTGGATCAAGGCCATGCCTTCTGCAATGGGGAATTACATGCCTTTTGAACAACAGCTCCTGGTGTGCTACCACTGGGCCCTGATGTGGAGGACCTAACCATGAGGCATCAAGTGATTATGCACCTGGATCTGCTCATTTTATAGCCAGCTTCATCAGATTTACCACATCATCGTGTCAAGTGTGGCCAAAAAAACAGTCTCTTGTAAGATGGAAGTGGAACACCAAGCACTAAACATGAGCAGGGCGAGAGATCTCAGTGAATTGCATGATCAATGTGAGGAGCAGGCCCCCAAAGACTTGCATATCCTAATGTCTGCAACCTGAACATTTTAGGTTACACGGAAAAGGGAATCAAAATTGCGGGTAGAATTGCAACCGCTAATAAACCAACTTAAAGATAGGGAGGTCATCTTATATTTCCAGGTGAACACAACGGTCCTTAAAAGTGAGAAAAAAGAGAATGGGAGAGTCAGAGATTCAGAGGGAGATGTGACTATGAACGAAAGTCACAAAGAGAAGCAACACCGCTGATTTTGAAGGAGGAAGAGGGGCCGTGGACCAAGAAATGTGGGTGGCCTCCAGGAGCTAGAACAGGCAAGGTAACAGATTCTCCAAAGGGGAACCGAGTCATGGTAATACCTTGATTATAGCCCAGTGAGATTCATGTCAGACCTCTGACCTATTCAGGGCTGTATATGGGCCTATGAAATGACAGGGAGGAGCAAAGGGGGCCCTGCTCACCTTTACCTTTACTCCAGCGACACACTTAGGGAGTTTGCGCTTCCTACCTCTCTGCCCCCTACCTCTAGTTCAGGGCTCTATGGGGTGAGAGGTCCTGATTCCCTATGGGAGAACAGTTCTGCCAGGGGACACAGAATAAGTCCCACTAAACCCTAAGCTACAGCTTCTGCCTGTCACTTCAGGGACTTTACATCCAGGGCCCATAGACAAGAAGGGGGATCACTCTCTGGGCCCAGGTGATCAACCTAGCTCATCCAGAGGAGTAGGTCTGTGACACAGTGAGGGCAAAGAAGGATGAGTTTGCTATCCAGGTGCTCCATTCATACCCTTCTTGCCCAAATTTGGTAGAGAATAGCTACCATCCTATTCACTAGCATGCCAGTCAAGGTCTCAGACCTCAGAAATAAAGGTCTGGGTTATGCCACCAGGTATCCTAGGGAAATGCTAGCTGAGGTTGAGAGTAATTTGGAATGGAGAGCAAGGAAGGGAGATAGAAAAAATCAACCACATCCCAAAATAAGTTGCAGCTATGAATCATCTCACTAGTTTTCCTCTTATAAGTGTCCCCCAGGAATAGAAAAATCTCGCTGGAGTCATAGAGGAATTGTTCTCTAAACATATATGCAGAATTGTAGCCAAATAGCACAAAGGGTGAACTGGGGTGGACATGGTGATGTGCTGTCCAGCTTCTGCCTCAGGAAAGGACTTGTTACCCCTGCCCTGCTGGGAATGCTGTCGGCTCTCAGCCCTTGCAGAGCTGTTCCATGACCAACTGAGGGAGATGGATAAAGGCCACACTCACTTGAGCAATTGTAGGCACTATATTTTTTTTTTGAGACTCACTTTGTCACCCTCAGTAGAGTGCTGTGGTGTCATAGTTCACAGCAACCTCCAGCTCTTGGGCTTAGGAGATTCTCTTGCGTCAGCCTCCTGAGTAGCTGGGATTACAGGTGCCCACCACAACACCCAGCTATTTCTTTGTTGCAATTTGGCTGGGGCTGGGTTTGAACTTGCCACTCTCATTATATGGGGCCAGCGCCCTACTCACTGAGCCACAGGTGCCCTCTGAAAATGTAGGGCACTATTGATTGATCTTTTTAGCCAGAGCTCCCTGTGAAGGGAAAAGGTGGTAGTTGGCCAGGACGGTGACAGGGCCAAGTACAGGAGGTCCCCAAGACTATAATCAGGTTCAGTAATTTCCTAAAAGACTCGTAGAATTTGGATAATGATCAAGTTCATTATTTTGGTTCATTACAGTGAAAGGATACAGATTAAATCAGCAAATGGGTGGGATTTATTTCAGCTATGCAAGGCTGGCTTAACATTCAAAAATATATTAAAGTAGCCTATCACATCAACGTGCTAAAGATATAGGAAAGCTCATCTGAGCTTTGGTGTCAGAGTTTTTATCGAGTTCTTCTCATAAAGACACAGCTGATCTTAGTCTCCAGATCCTCCATACCTGTGTGTCCCAAGACCTCCACAAATACTGAATAAAATAGGCTTCAGGGAAAAGAAATGACCAGAGACAGAAATATTAGATGGATGTTATATAATATTACACCAGAGGAGTATTACATAATGATGAAAGACCCAATTTGCTAAGAAGGCATAACAATCCCAAATATGCAAGCACAAAACAACAAAATGATAAAACACGTGAAGCGAACCCTGATACAAATAAAAGGATGAATAGACAAATCTGCAACTGTGGTTGGAGATTCAAGACCCCTCTCAAGGACTTACGGAACAACTACACAGAAAATCAGTCTGGATACAGAAGACCTAAAAAAGTCACAAACCAACAAGACCTAATGAAAAATTACAGAACCCTTCACTCAAGAACAATAGAGTACACATTCTTTTCAAGCACTATAGAAAATATCCAAAAATAGATCATAACATGGGCCATAAAACCTCAACAAACTTGAAAAAGCTATCATCATATTGAATGAGTTATCTGACCATGATGGATCAAACTTAGAAATAAATAACAGAAAGATAACAGCAAAATATCCAAATATTTGGAAACTAAACAACACACACACAAGTAGTTCAAAGGTCAATAAGGAAGTCTTAAGGAAATTTAAAAATACATTAAGCTGAATAGGGGTGAAAATAAAACATTTAAATTTGTGGGGCACAACTAAAGCAGCATAGAGAGGAAAAATTTTAGCACTAAATGCTTCCATTAGAAAAGAGAGAAAGTCCCAAATCAATAATCTAAGTTTTTACCAAAATCATCTGGAAAAAAAGACAAGAAAAATAGTAGTTGAGGAAGGAAATAATAAAAACAAAAGCATAGATAAAGAGCTGATTGTTGGGAAAAAATTAATAAAATCAGCAAATCTCTAGAAAAACTGGCAAAGTGGAAAGGAGAGAAGGTGTGAGAAAAAGAAACAAATTACCAATGTCAAGAATGAAATGAGATGGCTCAGCACCTGTGGCTCAAGTGGCTAAGGCACCAGCCACATACACCTAAGGTGGTGGGTTTGAATCCAGCCCAGGCCCACCAAACAATGATGGCTGCAACCAAAAAATAGCCAGGCATTGTGGTGGGCACCTGTGGTCCCAGCTACTTGGGAGGCTGAGGCAGGAGACTTGCTTGAGTCCAGGAGTTGGAGGTTGCTGTGAGCTGTAATGCCATAGCACTCTACCCAGGGGGACAGCTTGAGGTTCTGTCTCAAAAAAAAAAAAATGAAATGAGGATATTATAACGTGCCTTGAAGATGTCAAAATATAGGACTATAGCATTCATTAAGCAAATTAAAAGCACAATGAGATATATCACTCCATACCTATCAAGATGGCTAAAATTAAATATACTGTCAACATCAAATGATGGTGAGAATGTAGAAACCAAATTGTGAGCACATTGAGGGTGAAAGTATAAAGTCATTACAACCATTTAGAAACCTAGGAGTTGGTTAAAAAAGCAAAAATGAAACTTCCTTATGACCTTGCAATTGTCTTCCTGGGTATTTGTCACAGAGAAGTGGACGCTACGTTCACACAGAAACCTGGGTAAGAATGTTTAAGAAAGTTTTATTCATAACAGCTTAAACTAGAAAGCGTGTCCACAAACAGTAAGACAAATGGTGGTACATTGATACGATAGGACACCACTTAGCAGAACCTTGGCACTAAGCAATGATGACATTTCTTGAAGTATCATCAAATCATATCTTTGAAAAGTTCATGGCTGGCTTCATTCCAGTGAGTCTCAGTTGAGGTATTATTATAGCCGCCATACGTCCAAAGTATAAATGGGGTATGTCATTTGTTTAAAAATATTTTTATGTTACATATGGGTAAAGGAGACAAATTTGGGAGGTACAGTTGAGATACTAAAATGAAATGTTAGATATTTTCAGGGGTTTTATGGTACAGATAATTTGAAATTAGGATTGTCTTAAAGGATCTAAGAAATGTCCCTATGTATGCAATTATTATTGACATATAATTATGAATTAGTCTTCCCAAGTGGGTTCTTATGAGCTATAAATAATCATGGCTTATTCAAATACATATACTTTGTAACTATAATTGATTACTAATGTCAAGTCATATACAGAGGGTGCCAAAAAATGTAAACACATTTTAAGAAAGGAAAAATTGTGTTAAATTTGTAATATTCTAATCATGTTTGACTTCTGCAATTACAAAAGGTATTCAACATGACACGTGTATGTATGTGGTGATGGTTTTTGTAAAGTACCAATGATTTCGCGATTCTTCCACCTGAGCTTCACTGTAAATTTAATATTTGTTTTTGCTTTTATTTTAGCAGAATTCACACTGTTCTGATAGAAGCTCTTTTCAACATGGTATCTTATCCTTCTTAGTGCTTCTACCTAGATCCTACTCAGCTATAAGAAGTTAGCATAATTTTGTTGTGGTATGAAAAAACTTCAAAATACATGCACAGTTTCTTCATAACATTCATTTCCATAGACTTTGTGTGTGTGTGTGTGTGTAAGTATTCAGTTCCCCTTGTAAGTGAATCAGGATATATATGCCCTCTCGTGTCATCAGGCATTTTTATTCTGCTGTAATACTTTGTAATGCTTAACATGGCAGATACAAGAAGACAAGATACAGGCTGGAAATAGGTAGAGTACATTTCTTCCTCCTTTCTGTTCATCTTGCAAACAGCCCGCCTGACATTTGTTAATAGTCTTCATACCTGATTTAGGCTTTTTCTTCCTGGTAATTTCTGGGTTAGTTGCTCAGCACTGTTTTATCTCTGTCCTTTCGGCATCCCCTTGAATCATCACTGTTCCTTTGTGGCTATATGCCTATCTAGACCATCAGAAACTTTCTTGAGTCTTCATACTCTGAGTCTCATGATTAAAAGTACTTCTCATGAAGTAAAAGTAGTTCAATACAGCTTAAAATTATCTTTTCTTCAATGCTACTTGTGTTTCTTTTCCAGAACATTCTATCCTCATCTTCTCCTGTCCCTTCTTTCCCTTTGAGGCATCTTTGTATTACCTTCTATTGCACCACTTCCACATCGTATAACACATGTTATGGAATGGGCATTTTTTAAAGAGTCTTCCCAAAGAAGTTTTGAATACCGATTTCCTCACTGAGTAGATATATAACCAGGGGGAAAGTTGTTCAAATTCCCAAAGCCTTGTCATTTATAAAATGAGAATAATAATGACCCTTGGGATTAATTGAGATGTCCTTAACTCCTTTTCTTTTTTTTTCTTCAAATTCCAAAATTTGATGTTTTAATGAATGGTGTTGATTGAGTTGGGTTGGGAGTACTCTCCCAATTAAGGGAGAGGCTGACTAGACATTCTGGAAGTAAATCTGTGCACGGAGACCAGAAAGAACAAAGCTCAGAGGTTCCTTAAGCATAGGGTTTTTGGAGGTCTAAGAAAGAGAGATCTGTAAGCCTTCTCTTTTGCTTTGTGTTTGGAGTTTTGTTGGGAGGGAAATAAAGACAGAGAGATGGGCTTGGCGCCTGTGGCTCAATCAGCTAAGGCACCAGCCACGTACACCTAGGGTGGCGGGTTCGAATCCCCAGCCTGGGCCCGCCAAACAACAATGACGGCTGCAACCAAAAAATGGCCGGGCCTTGTGGCGGGCGCCTGTGGTCCCAGCTACTTGGGAGGCGGAGGGAGGAGACTCGCTTGAGCCGAGGATTTGGAGGTTGCTATGAGCTGGGATGCCATGGCACTCTACCCCGGGGGATAGCTTGAGGCTCCCTCTCAAAAAAAAAAAAAAAAAAAAAGACAGAGAGATGGAAAATTCTAATGATCAGAGAAAAGACAACTGTGTGTGTGGGGGGGAGAATCTTCCAAAACATATAAGATGCTATGATTTATGAAAAAACAGTGATTTCAGAAAGATTCACAATCCTACTCTCTAACACACAATCTATTTTAATTTTTCAGATCCTATCTTGAATCTTGACAGAATTAATTCATTGTTGTGTATGATTGCAACCTCCGAGAAACAAAATTTGTGTTTTCAGACAAGACTAACACATAAGTCTAATTACAACCCTCCCTTTTAGTCAGAATTTGCCCATTGTAAGTTATTTTCCGCATTAACTTTGTGTATGTGTTTGTCCCGGGGTCTCATAATTTGGGTCACATAAACACTGCAGAATAAATCAATTTAGTATGTATTCTCCTGATTCTAGTAATTTAGTATCAGGATAGAAAACCACATTTGCTCTTTGCATAGATAATATAAATCTGTCATTCGCCAAATCGCTGCAATCTTTTGGACTGGATCTCCCTAGCAGAGGTTGAAGTTGTGCCACTGGCCGGTATGCGACACTTGCGGCCAGCAGGGGGCGTGTGAGCTCCAAGGTACCTTCCCGAGTAAGCACGGGGCGTGGCTTCTGCATCCCTGATGGACAGCTGAGGATGCCGGCGAGAATGAGGTAATACGAGCAGGAGCTAGGAGGGCGCGAGGGTGTGTGCGCGTCTGTGTGCGGGTGTGATCGTGAGAGTGCGTGCGCAGGCTCCGAGACACTGAGTGTTTCCAGCTCGCTCTGCGGACACTGATCATACTGCATTAAAAAAAAAAAAATTACATTTCTGGGAAGGAGGCTGCAAAGTTGCGGCTGGGCGACAGCGGCAGTCCCGGGCCGTGTCATGGCGGGTCGCTTCTCTGCAGCAAGGGACTGGGATACCCCCGTGGGCGCGGGTTTGCCTTAGCACCCCGCTTGGGAGGGGCAATTCATTCTGGAAGCGACTGAGCAGAGCCGCAGGGAGGGGGAGCTCTCTCGGTGGCGGCGTCTGCATTTCGTGCGGTGAAAGGGTGGAGCGGGAGGGGAGAGGGGAGGAGGACCCAGCGTGCCATTCCAGGCGCGATCGTGCGGCGAGATCCCACCCCGGCGTCTGCAGAACCCGAGGCGCAACTGGTGCGAGGGCTGAGTCCTCGCCTTGCCGCCGGCCCAAGCTCACCGCCGCCGGGGCTCTGGCCGCGCGCCAACGGGGTGGCTTTTGCAAGGCGGGGGCCTGTTTGCAGAGAGCCGGACATTTGCATGAAGCGACTCGACCCCACGGAGCAGCGGCAGCAGCGGCGGACCCCGGCGGCGGCAGCGGCGCGCGGTCCGAACCAGGCGGCCCCAGGCCCCGGGCCCCGGTGGATGCGCTGCCGGGGAGGAGCCCATGGGCCGGAGCTGAGGCTGCCCGAGGCGTCGGGGCGCTGGGCTGGGGGCGCGGTCGAGGCCCGGAGGCGGCGGCGCCGGAGGAAGCGGAGGAGGTCGGGCGCGCCGGGCCCGGGAGGCGGGCAGCGCAGCGCCGCAGCCCCGGGCTCGCCATGCTCCTGGCCTCGGCCGTGGTGGTCTGGGAATGGCTGAACGAGCACGGCCGCTGGCGTCCCTACAGCCCAGCGGTGAGCCACCACATCGAGGCGGTGGTCCGCGCCGGCCCCCGAGCGGGGGGCAGCGTGGTGCTGGGCCAGGTGGACAGCCGTCTTGCGCCCTACATCATCGACCTGCAGTCCATGAACCAGTTCCGCCAAGACACGGGTGAGCCGGCCGCCCCTGCCCCGCCCGTGCCCACCCCCACGGCCTGCCATGGAATCTCTTGCCTCGTGAGCCCACCTTTGCCCATCCAGTGCGCACCTACGTGCAGGGGTATCACCAAGAGGTGGTGTTGGGCGGCACGTTACTCCCCTTGACCCGCTTGGGTTCCCTCCCCCCCCCAAACGTTCATGCAAGTAGTATCAGTGTTCTGCTTATGCAAACTCAGCTTCAGCCTAGTCCGCGAGAACCCCCTCTCCGGTTTACACCTCTTCAGCGTTTGGTGGCCCCAAGTCCTTCCTTGTAGTAGACGTTCTGGGGCTCCCCAGCCCTCAAACAATCCCAGCCTCTCCAAAGCTCGCAGCCCTCTGCACGGGACTGGTCACACCTTGGCTAACCCTGCTTTTGCCTTGGGCCTGCTACACACCTCCCTTACCCGACCTTACTCCTCTGCCCCTTATGTGTGGGATGCCTTCCCATAGCCGATCCTGGGCGTGGGAACTGGCAAAGGAAGAAGGGATTCCCCGGAGGCTCTAGCTGTAGTCGGGTAGAGGAAACGCCAGGGCGACCCTGGAAGAAGAGAGCGGAGTTGGGAGATTGCAGGGGTTGAAACGCCCTGGCTCCTGTGGCATTAGGGAGCGCCTCTGCTGTGCACTCCAAGTGCTGAAGCAACAGGCCGAGCAGATGGAAAGGGAGGGGGAGGGTCAGGGCTCCGGAATGCCTGGCAGGGAAGCCGCTCTCTTTGTCCGCAGAGGAGGAGGAGGCAGATTCCTAAGGAGACACTGTCCCCAAGCTTCCTCCTGAAACCTTAGCCTATGAGAATGCTGAACTCCTATCTTTTCCTGAGAATCGGGTTGCCACAATGGCCATCTCAAACCGGCTTCTCAGATGACCCTCTCTTTCCAGGTCAAAGGCAGGAAGGGGGGAGGATCCAAGGGAGAAGGAGGAGGACCAAGCTGTCCATGCGTCCATGCTTAATTGATGGCCAGGGATGAGTCTCTGTGGTTCCTAATCTCTTCAGTGACAGGGGTAGGGAGGGGGCTCTTGTTTCTGGAATTCCGGCCAGGCTTTCCCAAGAGTGTAACCGAGGAGCCTGGAGAGGCAGGTGTGGTGGGGAGAGAATAGAGAAATCGGCTAGGAGAGGCCCCGGGCTCAGAGAACAGCTGTTTGAACAGGGCAGCTCAGCTTCTTGGACAGCCCCCACATCCTGTGTGCTAATTAGGATTGTCATGGGAAAGGGGTGTCTTTCCACCCTCATGTCCCCATCTTTAGTCATAACTCCCAACAACCTCTTTGCCAAGGACTCTGCAGACAGACACTGGCCAACTGAGCAACGCTTTACAGGGAAAGGATTCCAGAAGTGTTAGAATCTGGAGGGGCTTAACCCTTGGTAGGAAAGGAGAAAAGCAGAGCTGAGACTGGGAGGACAGTGGAAAGAGGGAGGTGGGGAGATTGGGAAAGAGGATTAAGTATGGCTGAGAGGGAGGCAGAGAGTAATTGTGCAACTTAGGTTGAGGTAGTAGAGGTGGAGTTAGCCAAGTCAGGTGCAGGGAGGGGAGGGCGTCTGTGTGTTAGGAGTAGCTGAGCCCAGGGTGGGACCATGAAGACCAGCAGTTAAGGCACCTGACAGGGAATTCCAGTACTGCTCAAAATAAAAATAGCAGGTGTTAGCTTTTCTATTTCAGACTGAATATCTGCAGCATTTGGACAAACACCCTGGTGATAAAAAGGTCTCAGCCCCTCCCAGGCATTTGGGACCAGCAAAGGTTGAATCTGTGTGTTGGGGTACCTAACATGGGCAGGGTGCCTAGGAGTAGTCATGACCTAAAGGACCCTTCTGATATGAGTGAAACTGTAAGAAAAAGAAGGCAGAGAGACAGATGCTTGTTCTCTTACCTGAGGACAGGTTGATACTACCCAGTGGCTGGCAGTTTAGCTAGTGGATGAGGGTCTCAGATTTTAGATCTGAGGCAGAAGCCCAAGATCATTTTAAAGACTGCCTTAGGGGGTGTTTTACATTGAGAAGGCTTTGCTTTCATCTGTTCACTGCTCAGCACCCCTCTCCCCTGTGCCAGGCCCTGTGCTAAATTCCCAGGAACCTGGGTTTGTCAAGGCACTTGTCAAAGTAAAATAGAATCTCTGGGTTCCTGGGCTCTAAGCCCCCCTCCTCGCCTTTCTTCACCAACACACACACAGTTCCTCTCAGTATAGCTCATTGATGAGGCCATGACAGGGTAGGAACTTTAAACCAGGGGCTCCCAGGCAACCTCAGTCAAGCCCCTACAATGTTTAATTAAATTACCCACCATCTTCAAGTCGCAGTTTAAAGCTGGAAACCAGAAACATCTCCCTAAACAAAAGAGAGCTGGAAGTTCCCTGCCCAGAGGCGATTACTCTCTTTTTGTTGCCTCCTCTATATGGGGACATTTCCTGACATGGGAGCTTTGTCTTTTTAGAAGTTGCCAGCCTAGACGCTGAGTCCTCAGTCTCTCCACTTGCCAGGGCTCCTGACCTCATCCAGTCTGTCTCCACGGAGATGGCCGGGAGGTGGCAGACACCCATCTGTGCCTCTGTTTGCCCTGGGCCCTTCTTCCACAGGCTGCCTAGAGGTTTGAGCTCATTTGCATTCTATGAGGCTTTCCTCTAGGCATTTGGGGCTAGAGAATCTGGAAAAAGGGAAGAGATGGGATGAGACAGAGAAAATGGGGTTTTGTCCTCTTCCAAAGCCTCGGTGGGGTCCTGTCTACCTGGTGTCATTTATCTTGCCTGGGCTGCCCCTTTTCTGTTGGACAGCCTTGACTGGAGAGCTTCACTTCAGCATCTCTTTCCCCATACCTTCTAACACACCTGATCTCTACCACCTCCAGGACACCAGGAGCAGGATGGGGAGCACTCAGGGGAAGAGTGGTGGAACATGGCCCGGGCTCTCAGCCTAGACTCATGGCTTACAATGTGACCTTGTGTCCCTGCTCAGGCCTCATTCTCCTCTAGAGAATGAAGAGCAGCCTTAAGATTCCTTCTTTCTTCCCTCCCATGATGCAGATTAGCAGGTGAATGAGTTTGACCCTGCGTCCAGGACAATGCCGATAGACACATCTGGGTGTGAGGGAGACTTCTTTCCAGCTCACAGTTTTCTGCCTCCTTTATATCTTGAAATGCAGTGAGAAGTGTCAGATAGAGAGACAGAGAATGACAGATTTAAATAAATGATTTGACAGAGTTGATTTTTCGCAACACTCCCCCAACACCCCTATCCCATGCGAGCACAAGAGTGGAGCAGACATCGTGATGACCACGTGACAGCGTGCAGGCTGGGCCGTGTGTCTGTATCATACCAAGCACGTCACACACACTATCATGTTTAATCCTCCCAGCAATCTTTTTTTTTTGAGGGGGGGGCCAGTTTTGGCTGGGGTCAGGTTTGAACTCACCACCCCTGGTATGTGGGGCCAGCAACCTACTCCTTGAGCCACAGGCGCCACCCCCACCCAGCAATCTTAGGAAGAACCTCTCGCTACCCCCATTTTCTAAGTAAGAAAACAAGTTAAAAGAGATGAAGTTGCTCAAGGCCAAGCTAGAGATTCCAAATCAAGGCCCCATGTGCTTACTTTTTCATTCACTGAACAGCTTTGGAGCAACTACTTCATGCGGACACTGTTCCAGACAGATGGATATGGCAGTAATAGAATGTCCAAGTCTTTGTCCTCATGGAACAGTCAGGGATTCTGGTAAAAGAGGCCTGGGATTTCTTAGACTCAGTACATGCTCTTACACAGGGAGTTACTGGCATAGATGTGGCTGACCTGCCCTAGGGTCAGGTCATGCCTGGAAGGCATTGCTTCCCATATCCCAGGAGCCAAAACATTGTGGGTGTTTTGAATGCAGGTGTCTGAGTTTCTGGGAAAGCTCATTTTCTTTCTCTTTTCCTCTTTAGTTTATGAACATCTTCTATCCCTAACCTACTAGAGGCCTTTTTTTTATTATTATTAATGTGAACATTCTCTAGTTTATAGTTCTGATTCCAGAAAATCTAGGACTAGCACATTGCAAATAGGATGGTCTTTGAAAATAATCAGAGAATGAAATCCCACCATCTCTCTTTCTTAAAACTTTGAGCCTGAGGTCTTCTTACTATCTCTAACTCCCCTCTAGTGCTGAACTGAACTCAACAAATTTTCCTCCGAAAACCAGCTCTTCCTCTTGACATCTCTCTGCCTATTAGTGGTGATGCCATTTCACCACTTTCCATGGTCAAAGCCTCAGGGTTCTTTGATTGGTTCTGTCATTTAGATACCACAACCCAGGTGGTCATTCACCTATAGGTTCACACGCTTAGACCCTAGAGATGCTCCCGTTAGTTCTCGAGGGTATTGCTGAGCCATACCCAGGAGATTCTGAAGGAGGTGGTCAGAGGATCTCACCTGGAAAGCATTCATCTACTTAGGATTAAGTCTTACCCATTTTTTCTCTGTAGCTTCTCTCCATTCTGTCACCTTTTCATTTTCTCTGCCAACACCCTTCCACTCCACCTGGAAATAATTAACAGAGGAGCTCTGGTCTCGTATTGCTCTGTGCTTTAACTCCACTGACTCCTCATTGCCTACAAATTAAATCCATCACAGCCTGACGCTCCGGGACACACGGGGCGTTCCATGGCCTGGCTCTAACACACCTTTCCAAGCCTATCTCCCTCTCTGCGTTATGTTTTCCTCTATCCTGCCAATCCGGGGCCACTTTTATCTTCATACATTCCCTCAGAGTTCTCTGACTCCCCCCTCAACTATTCATAAGGTCCCTTCTTCTGAAATGCTGTCTTTTGCCATTTTTGCCTATTGAAATTCTCCTTACTGTTCAGATTCTGTGACATTTGTCATCGGCTCCCTGAAATGTTCTCTAAACCCTGAAATGCTGTCCAAACTGTCATTGCTCTGTTTATTCCAGGGGTGTCCAACTTGCAGCCTGTAAGCTACATGCTGATTTCATGAGGACTTTTTTTGCTTGCCTGTGGTGTTGTTGGACTTCATGAAAAATGTGCACAGACCTTTCTTTTTCTTTTATTGCTAATCAGGTTTTGTTAATGTTTGTGCATTTCATGTGTGGCCTAAATCTACTCTTACTTTTCCAAGGTACAGCAGAGAAAAACAAAGTTCAGATACCCCTGGTTTATTCAATCTATGTTTATTGGGCCCTAGGCATGCCAGGCACACGGGGGATGCAGCCACAAGCAGCCACCTTGCTGCCTGCTCTCATGGGATGGGAATCTCAATCTCATGAGCAAGACAGATAGTCATCAAATGGGCCACACAAATAAATGTGTAACTGGACAGGGAGATGAGTAGTATGAAAAAAAATAAAAAGGATATAGGAATTTGACTTGGTCAGGGCAGCCCGGAGAGGCTTCCTTGAGGAAATGAGCTTTAATCTGTGGAATAAACAGCAAAGAGGATGCCAGAGTGTTTGGGGGAAGGAACCACCAGCATTATGAAAAGACCCAGAATCAGAGAAGCCTGACAACTGGGAGAATTGAAAGTCAGTGTGGGCGGAATCTGGGCAGAGTGAACTAGGGTGCGAGGGGCACACAGGTTGGCAGTTGGAGGAGATGTCAGTCCTGACCTAAGGGAAAGTCAAGGAAGGGATTTAAGGGAGGGATGTGGTCAGCCTTCCTGCCAGTATGTACTTTGTTGGCATCTTTCTTGTGACACATTCTGGCACCTGACTAGTCATTCACAGACTTGTCGTCTAACCCTGTCATACAGTGTAAGCGATATCAGAGTAGCCAGGATTCTTCAATCAATCACTCTGCACAGTTTATGGAGGCCTTGTGTCTTCCAGATACTTCATTAGGCCCTAGAATGCAAGAGCTCCATGGTGGTAGCCCTGCCCTTACTTAAGACCTTGAAATGAGCCCCGGTTGAGGATGGGTCTGGTTCAGGTTTTAGGTTGGGAAAGGGGGGCAATAGTTACAGGCTTAGCTCCCCTGAAGTCCTACTGGTTTATGTCTGCTGGTCCATGAACCCTGTAAAATGAAAAGTGCCAAAACACTGACACGTACACATCAGGCATAGTCAAGATACCCACCTCAGGGTTGCTAAGGGTGGAGCCTGGGCTGGGAGAACATTTCAAGAAATGGATGGCAACTGGGAGCCGTGAATCACACCTGTAATCCTAGCACTCTGGGAGGCCACAGCAGAGTTCAAGACCAGCCTGAGCCCATCGTTGTGGCAGGTGCCTGTAGTCCCAGCTACTCAGGAGGCTGAGATGAGAGAATCACTTGAGCCTGAGAGTTTGAGGTTGCTGTGAGCTGTGACACCAAGGCATTCTATCAAGGGTGACAAAATGAGACTGTCGAAAAGAAAAGAATGGCAAATGGCATAAGACCTGAATGATAAGAAAATTTCAGTAATGGCAAAGGAGGACATTTCAATAAAATAGAGACTTGGAGGATTGCCGTGGAGGGAGTTTGAAAACTTGGAGAGAATTCCTTAGGATAAGAGGGTCCTCTGTTTGGCAGGAGAACATGGGAAATAGAGAAAGAAAACCTGAAGAGGTATGTTATAAAGCCACAGCACAGTCTCTACAAGTTCTGGGATAGCTCTCAGGCATCCCCAGGATTGAGAAGGCTATTATTATTATTATTATTATTATTATTATTATTATTATTATTTTAAATGTCTTTTAGGCACATTTGTGAAAATTCGTAAAGTGCATTGTCCCTGCTACCTGGAAATAATATAAAATAGGGCCATTTAAATTCTCTAAACTTAATTTCCTCATCTGTAAAAGGTGTTTCATAAGATGGTCAGGAAGATTATTTGGAATATGTGAGGTGCTTTGTAAGTATTAATAAAGATTGCACAAGTATGAGTTATACGGAAACTCTCTCTCTATCTCTCACACACACAATTCACCTCCCCTGAACTAAACTTCCCTATGATTTTTTCATCCTGCTTAGACATAATAGAAAATAAATTACAATAATAATCAGCAACTTTTATTGAGCCCTTGCCATGGTGACAGGTGCTATTTTAGAGTTTTGTATTCATTTCTTCATTTAATCCTCAAATCCACCCTTTGAAGTAGCTACCCAAGACCCAAACACACAAGGAAACTGAGGCTTAATCACATAGCTGGAAGGGACAGAACCACCCCTGTTGGACCCAAAGCTTCACGCTTTGTTCCCCCAGCAAGCTGGCTACTTGGGAAGGAAATGGAGGCAAACCAGGGAACTATTGCCGCCACCCTCCCCATCCTGATACCCCCGTGGTCCCCCAGCAGAGGCCCTGGCGATGAATAGGGGATTGTTCTGCTTTTCCCTGGTGCCTCTGAATGTTGATGTTTTGGGTCATTAAGGGGCTTGTAGATGGGGTGGGGGGCGGGTTATGACCCTGGCAAAGGCCTGAATAGCCATTGTTCCTTCTCTTCCCCCCTCTTGAATGAGATTCTGTCCCCAGTCTTGGTGTCTCCCTGTGGCTTGGAGGCGGGGGTGGGTCAGAGGCCAGGGAAGGGGAGCCTTTTCCCACCACTTTGATGGATAGCGCTTAAGCCTACAGATACAGAGATTCCAGCATCCTTGGAATCCTCCCTAGCCTCCCTACTCTGCCTTGAGCTGGGCATCCCTGATATCAGTAGCATGAAATCAGCCCTGGTTGAGGGTGGGTCTGATTCAGGTTTTAGGTGGGGAATAGGGGGCAACAGTTACAGGCTTAGCTTGCTTGAAGTCCTGCTAGTTTATGTCTGCTATACCATTAACCCTGTAATAACCTTGGCCTCTTCCCTGCCGCTGCAGTGAGACTGTCAAAATTAAGACAAGAGTTTGAGATGCTAGATAAATATAAAATTATGACCATTATGAATGTTATTTTTGTTAGTATAGGACTATATGTTGAAAGAAAGTTCTCCCAATTAGATTTCCCTTCTCACAATAACACATCATCTTTTTTTTCTTCGCTCCATCACCACTGCCTCTGGGCGGCCTTCCTGGATGAAGACAGTCTTCCTCTTGCCTTCTAGGCTTCCACGGCCTATGTCCTTTTCCTCTAAAGCCCTTGGTGCAGGAGCATTTAGAGGAACAAAGGCGAAGGAGTGTGGTTGTTATGAGTATGCACCATGTGTCAGGGCTCTCTATGCCCAAGTGCAATGTAGAGGGTGCATGTAAGTACCTGGAATATTTGTTGAATGAGTAAGTGAGGCACATTTAATTTTTACAAAAAACCTGGGAAGCAATCATTATCCTGTTTCCCGAGGAAGAAAAGGAGGCTGAGAGGTTCTATGGTAGCTAATAAGTGAGTGAATTTGGTGGCAAACCAAGGTGTCCCAACTCCAACCCGAGAGACACCCTTCCTACTGCCCCGCAGGCCTCCCGCGACCTTCCCCTAGTAACTCTCTGCTTCCAGCCTGGGTAGATGCAGACTCAAAGGAATGAGTCCTATGCTGAGCTGACAGCCCCCCAGGCAGCAAGGGGCCCGTGCAGTAGGACTTGTTACAAGCTCGCCTGTTGACTGGATACCATTCAGTGTGATTCCATGCCGACCTTGACCTCTCTCTCCCCTCTGTCCGACTTCCGCAGGGACCCTCCGCCCAGTTCGCCGCAACTACTACGACCCGTCCTCCGCCCCCGGGAAGGGTGTGGTGTGGGAGTGGGAGAACGACAATGGTTCGTGGACGCCCTACGACATGGAAGTGGGCATCACCATCCAGCACGCCTATGAGAAGCAGCACCCCTGGATCGACCTCACCTCCATCGGCTTCAGCTACGTCATTGACTTCAACACCATGGGCCAGATCAACCGGCAGACCCAGCGCCAGCGCCGCGTCCGCCGGCGCCTCGACCTCATCTACCCCATGGTCACAGGCACCATGCCTAAGGCTCAGTCCTGGCCAGTCAGCCCTGGGTCTGCCACCTCGCCCCCCGCACCGCCCTGCTCCTGTCCTCAGTGTGTCCTGGTGATGAGTGTTAAGGCCGCGGTGGTCAATGGAAGCTCTGGGGCCTTGCAGCCTCCAGCGACCCGCAAGAACATGCCCCCCTCTGGAGCGGTCAAGCTGCCACCCCCACCACCGGGCCTCGGGGCCAAGCCACTGGACAGCACAGGCACCATTCGAGGCCCCATGAAGACCGCCCCATCGCAGGTGATCCGGCGACAAACCTCCGGCATGCCCGCTGGAGCAACCGCGGGCTCCCCTGCCAGCCCTCCTGGAGCCAACGGCAAGACGGGAAGAGTGGCCCTGGCCACTTTGAATCGTACCAACCTGCAGCGGCTGGCCATCGCCCAGTCCCGGGTGCTGATCGCCTCTGGGTAGGTCCTCCCCTGCTGCCTTGGAGCAGTGACTTACTAATCTTTTGGATCAGAGCAAGGGGGTGCTACCAAGACTTCAGCCCCTTCTAATCTTGTGTAGGTCCCCAGCTGCAGGTGGAGACAGCATGCTGTGTGGTGCCTGAGTGAGGGTTTGATGCTTGGGGTCCTAGAGATCTGCATTTCGCTGAGACTTCGCCTCTTACTAGCTGGTGATTTGGAACTAGACCCCTGACATTGTAGTCCTAGCTTCCTCCCCTGCATATGCTGGCAATAATACTCATGTTAGGGTTGCAGGTGGGCTCAGAGGAGATTGTGCCTGCTAGATAATCATGACGACAGTAACTGAGTTCCCACTGTGTTGTAGTTTGGGGCTTTATCATTTCATTTAATCCTTGGAGCAACCCTGTGAAGTAGGCGTCATCCCATTTTCCAGATGAAGAAAGTAGAGGTTCACTCACAAGGACACATGGGTAATCACTGACAGTGACTAGGACCCCAACTTTGGGGATCTGATGCTGGGGCCCAGATTCTAACTTTGTGGGCTCCTCCCCCATCGCCCCCATACCACAGTCCAGGCACAGAGTGGATGCCAAGTCAGGGTTAGTCCTTTCCTCTGTCTCTCTGGAAGTTAGAGGGGTGGCTCCAGATTGAAATAGCAGCCTGTTTTAGGTGACTACTTACTAGGTGCTGAGCGCTTTCCATGTACTGGTTGTCTGTTATTCCTGTGACAGCCTGGTGATGTCATCATAGATCCTATCAGTATTGCTTCTTACGTTGTTCCTGATCATAAAATTGAAGCCACCCAGGTCCATGCAGTGCCTGCAACCCCTGGTTTCCTTTCAGCCTCTCACACCCACCCCATCTTCCCTTTCTTTCTCCAGAGGGGCCTGGCTCTGTTTTCACCCCTGAGCCCCAGATGGTCAAGATGGTTTTAGGATTGAGTTGAGCACCTAAGTCTGAAAAATCCAAGATGCATTGAGGTGGTGCTGTCATACTCAGCTGGGACTCTGTACATAGAGGTTTCCAGCTGGGAGGAGAGAGGGAGGAGGGTACGTTGGGGAGTGGGAGGAGTGCTAGGCTGGAAGTCGGGAGGCCCAAACGGGGTGAGCCCCGAAACCTTTGCAAGATCCAATGGACTTCCCTGCCCTGCACTGTCACTATGAAAACCTCCACTAAGGAAGCTTGCCCTGTGGCCATTTACTAGATTATTCCATTCCCTTAGTCTGTGATGTGTGAGTGTTAGGCACAGGCACTTAGTTCAGAATTAATTCCCCAGGAGGGCCACACAGCTCACATGTTATAGAATAGGGATTGGAACCCAGGTTTCAGTCCCCCAGTCCCCTGTCTTTTTGACTAAAGCCCAGCTCCTCCTGTGTATAAACACAATGTATAAATGGCAAAGTGCTTCTCAGACTCATGGGATTTTCATGACTTCCCCTGACCCGGCAGAAGTATTTGGGAGAGGAGAATGGATCCCTAAGCTGCTCCTCTGCTTGTTTCTCCATTCCATCACACAGTGGCATCCTGGGGGCTGGAACAGAGCTCCAGAGTGATGCTGGCATGAAGAAGACAGGCTTAGATGCTGGATAAGAACACAGACCAGGACTGCCAGGGCTTGAACCCAAGTTCCTCGCTAGGTCACTTGGGGCAAATTTTGCGTCCTCTGCCTTCAGTTTCCTCATCTGTAAAATGGGATAGTAATGGTCACGTCCTTCTAGGGTTGTCATATTGATCAAATGAGACAGTCGACTTAGAGACTTAGCACAATGCCCGACACATAGCAAGAGTCCAGTCAGTATTTGTTGCTACCATCATTGTTATTATTGTTAACAGGTTCCTACTGAATGTGCAGTAGTGTGTAGTTGTTGACTTCAAGTCAAAGCTGAGAAGGGTCTAACACCCTAACTTGGCTCTGGCACCCTTGACAAGTGCTAAGTGACCTCGTGCCCTCATTGAGGGAGAGGCACCCAGGTGCCTTTGAATCTGATGAGTGAGTCCATGAGTGAGTGGAAGGCAGCTTTTTCTCTCTTCTTTGTTCCCTCCGCCCGCCAATAGAATTGGGGCCAGAGAATGGGTGGAGGTCTGGGCAGTGCAGTTTCAAAGGGCTATAGAAATAAGTTGGACTTTTTTTTTCTTCTCTCAGTTCTGTTTTCCTGACAAGGGAGGCCCCTGCCTACCCCTCTGGATCTTCCAGCCCTTTCCTTTTCACCTCCCACCTCCCCCTCGCCCCCACTCCCATCTTTTCCTCCAGCCTTTCTTGCCCATTTAATTAGCGTGTTGATTCCCTTTGTCTGGCATTGCCATCGACCTTCTGTCGCTGCAGGGCCCCTTCCCTCCCTCCTCTCTTTGCCCATGACCTCTTCCAGCAACTTTCCCACGGAAAAAGGAAGACCAGGGAGGGCAAGAGAAGTGGGATGAAGAGAAAGGTTTGGGGGGGGGGGGGGAACAAGAGATTCTGTGAATTATTCAGAGACACAAGCAGGGGGTTTCTAAAGGGAAGGGGGGAGCTGTGTGGTAGAAGGTGGGCATCACCCCCACCCAGCCCCCTCCTCCAGAGTTGAAGTTTCTCTGTGTCCAGCTAAGCCTGGTTGCTGTAGAGACGAGGCTCTTGTCCTGCTGGACAAGATCTAAATCTTCCTGCTGGAGGATTCCCTAGTTGGTCCATAAGTCCCAGAAAAAATACACTCTCACCATGGTGTCTGCAGAGATACCACTTCCCCCTCAGCCCCACAACCTCCTTCCACCTGGCAGCTCTCATCTCTTGTCTTGTTTTATATTTCAGCAATGGAAACCATGATAAATCTTAGACCCTCCATACCTGGGAACAGACCAGCAAAGCAGGAGGAGGGGGTGTCTTTGGATTGGCCAGCAAGTGGTTAGGCCGGACAGATTTGGCTGAGTGGAGTTGCCTAGAGGACAGGAGAGGCTGCCTGTCATTGGGTTGCTGTTTTCTAGAAGGAGGGCTCAGACATATGTAGCTGGAGCCCCAACAGGGTGCACCCAGCCTGGACTTCATGGGTTGTTCTCCTAGGTTTTCATCTTAACCAGTAATAGTGGGGGAAGTGTAGTCAGGTGTTGCCAACTCAGCAATTCTAAGTAGCCATACACTTGATCCCACATCTTTAGGAATCTGAGAATATTGGAATATTAAAGCAGGAAAAGGCCCTTTACAGTTGGGAGATAAAAGTGTAAACCATTGCCCAAATTAGCATAGTAAATCAGTTATTTACTAAGTATTTGACCTAAATCCTAAATCTTTAGAGGGATCGCCCCATATGCCAGACATTTAGGGTGCCCTGTTCTCAGCGACGGTAATTCAGATATGGCCAGCAAAGTGCAGAGAGACCGTTTGGCTCCCAAAGGCACAAAGCAAGTTGGTGCTGAAAGGAAGATTCCCTAATCCCAATGCGGGCTCCTTCCTACCCTGCTATGTTTCATAGGCAGATAGCCCCTCCTCTACAGAACTCCTGCTGCTGTAGAGCATATTGACAAGGCAACAGCCAAGCCCAGTAGCCAGTGTTGTCCCTTTGCTGATGTGGCATTGTGTCTCTCCCACCTGTCAGCCCCACTGGCTTCATACATGCCTAGGGCCCACCTACAGACTTCCCCTCCCCCACTCCAGTCCTTGCCCAGAGTTCTTGAGCTGCCTAAGATGTGTGGTGTTCTGGGGATTGGAGTATTTCCTGGTTGACCAGGTTGGGTGTGGAAACCTGCCAGTCCAGTTTGTGGGAACAAAGGTGGCTTTTGTCACCCAGATTGTAGCTACTTATCAGCCAGAGTGAGAGCCTCATAGATGGTGAGGGGGAAGGCAGGTGCAGGCTGGGCAGGAGCACTGCCCCCTGGTGGGGAGCTGGGAGCAGGGTCCAGGAGGCCTGGTCTTCCCCAGCAACCTCTTAGGAGCTGGGGAGGAGAAGCTGCCCTGGGTGGGGTCCCAGGGCTTGAGGTGCCACCCTGCTGCCAGCCACTAGGGTGGGAAATCATCAGCAAGTCTCCCTGGGGTCTTCCAACCCAAAACCCTCACCATTTTGTTGATAAAATTAAGGCTCAAAAAATTGCAGTATGTGAGGAACTATTGGCAGGGCTGGGAGTCTTTCCTGACCCCCGACCATCACAGCAAGCCTGGCCCTGGGGGCTCACAGAGGCCAGAATCAAGTCCATTACTCTTTCCCTGGCCCAGTGGTTCGTGTTTAAAGTTCGGCTTTCCCCTCCCTCCATCTGGGTTTGATTTATTCTAGGGACAGTTTTAGAAGAAAAGTGGCATTTGGTGGCCTGGTAGGACACAAACATTCCCACATCTGTTCTGTCTTCCTCCCAACGTTGGTGGGAAGGGACCGAGGCCCCAACAGGCCTGATGTAGCTGGGGAAGCACCAATTTTATGGGCATGTGGACATAGACAGACCCCACTGCTCAGCCCGATGGTCCCTTTCCTGCCCCCCACCCACCTGTCCTAGTGGTGGGTTTACTTGTTACACTCTCTGGATGGCAGGTCCTCTGTCTACAGTGTGGTGTGTCGTGAGGATTGTGTAGACGTAAGTGCTTGGCATAGTGAATGGCCTAGTGAATAGGCTCTGGGAACAGATTTTCTGGGTTCAAATCCTAGGACATGCGATCTTGGTCAAGTTTGCCTAATCTCTCTGTGCCTCAACTTCCCTGTGTATAAAATGGAACTAATAATGTTTCCTGGGAGCATGAGACAAGTTGATATGTGGTGGGCAGTTGTAGCCACTGCTGGCAGGAGGTGGGCTGTGTGAGTGTTAGCAATTTTAATACACGGATGAGAAGGGGCATGGGCTGTGTGTTCACTGATGTGTCCCCAGCATGAGGAACAGTGTCCAACACAAACTCAATAAACATTTTTTTGTGTGGATAGATAAATGAGTAAACAAAGGCTCTCTTCCCCACCCACCATGTTCTCAGCCCCATCCTACCCCCATAACAGACCTGCAGGCCTCCCAGGCTGTTGGGCCCTGGAGCCATCTGTGACCAGATCCAGTGGCTTCTCCAAGCCCAGCTGTGGGAGCCTGGGCTGCAGAGAGGATGGTGCAAGACCCAGTCCCCTGTGTCCCATATTTTCTGAGTCAGCACTGTGGGAGGCCTTTCCCAGGCAGCTGTGCTGTCTCCTTTCCAGCCTGGTCGGGGCTTCTGGGGAGAGGGGCAGGAAGGGGAGATGACTTGGCCTGATATTTGTGTATGTCTCAGGGAAAAGGAGAAATGGCAGCTGTTCCCGCAGCGTTTCCAAATGCTGGACGAGGGATTCACCGCATCTGCATCCTCTTGGGAACTTTAGAAAAATGTAGATTTTTTCATGCTCCCCAGGTGGGGATCCTGGTCTAGACCTGGAACTCTGTCTTTTTAAAAGCATCTTAGGGGGGCAGCACCCGTGGCTCAAAGGAGTAGGGCGCCAGCCCCATATATCAGAAGTGGTGGGTTCAAACCCAGCCCTGGCCAAAAAAAAAAAAAAAAAAAAAATCATCTTAGGTGACTCTTTTCTATACTTGGTTTGAACTTCTTTATATTTTCATTCCTTTGACAAATATAGACTGATTGGTGTTACGTTCTGAGCAACACAGGTGGAGATGTTTGCCCTTAGGTTCTAGAATGGGAGATGATAAGCAACTTCTTTTTAATAGATCATAACAAAACAGGGCTCCTGGGTGGGCAGCAGTATTAAATAAGGTGGCCTCAGGAACCTCATTGAGAAGGTAAGCATTGAACTGAGATGGGGGATTCACAGAAGGGAGCAAAGCAGCTATCTGTATGCAACAGCATTGCAGGCACAGGGAACAGTACATGCAAAGGCTCTGAGGCAGGAGCATGTCTGCCTGTAAGAGGAACAAAGAAAGGCAAAGGGTTGAGTGGCACAAGAGGAGGCCAGAGAGAGAAGGAAAATAGAGTGGAGAGTGTTGGTAGATCACGCAGGCTGTGCAGGCCTTGCTAGGACTTTGACCTTGACTCTGAGTGAACTGAGGAGTCATACCAAGTTCTGAGGACGTGAGTGGAAGAATGACATTGTCTGACTTAGGTTGTGAAAATTTCACCTCTGGCTGGTGGCAGCATTAAGAGCTTCCTGCATCTGTCGTAGGGTTAAATAACTGGTCCGTTTTGTCCCTCTTGTCAAAAATCATATGAATCTGCTCTTTCCTTCCACAGGGTCCCTACCGTCCCAGTGAAGAACCTAAATGGGTCTAGTCCCGTCAACCCTGCCTTAGCAGGTAAGAGCAACCCTGGGATGCACTTGCTTATGGTGGAGAAATCGGAGTTACAACATAGGTAGTGAGCACTTGCGAAAAGGAGGTAACCTGTGTGTTAATAAAAGCAGGTGGGGGCTCGGCGCTTGTGGCTCAATCGGCTAAGGCGCCAGCCATGTACACCTAAGGTGGCAGGTTCGAATCCCCAGCCCGGCCGCCAAACAACAATGATGGCTGCAACCAAAAAATGGCCGGGCGTTGTGGCGGGCACCTGTAGTCCCAGCTACTTGGGAGGCGGAGGCAGGAGACTCGCTTGAGCCCAGGAGTTGGAGGTTGCTGTGAGCTGTGATGCCATGGCACTCTACCCAGGGTGACAGCTTGAGGCTCCGTCTCAAAAAAAAAAAAAAAGCAGGTGGGGATTTGGGAAATTGCGTGAGAAGGGCAGAAAGCATTGGGGGTAGAAGTGATTGCTAAAAGTAAAGTGTGCTATTGAAGAGTGAGTCTCTGGGAAGAGTAGAACGCAGAGTAGAAAATCCATGAATTATGAGAACTCTCTGCTGGTGAGGAGGAGGGGAGGGAGGAATTTGGGGAGTGGTGGGAGCCACATCTTCAGTCCTCGCCCACTCAAACCCTGCCTCTTCCAGGAATCACTGGGATCCTCATGAGTGCAGCAGGGCTGCCCGTGTGTCTCACCAGGCCACCGAAGCTGGTCCTGCATCCACCCCCTGTCAGCAAGAGTGAAATAAAATCCATCCCAGGGGTTTCCAACACAAGCCGCAAGACCACCAAAAAACAAGCCAAGAAAGGTATGGGGTTCAAAGACCTGGTTTCTAACCCTGGCTCTGCCCCCACCAGGAAGTGCTGATTTAGCACCTACCCTGGGAAAGTTTGGCTGTGTCTGGAGACACAGTTTGTTTCCATGTGCCTTAATTTCCACATCTGCTAAGTGGGCCTAACTAGTAAATTCTGATGATTGTATCAAATGCATTATGTATGGATCAGATGGAAACATCTTGAGAAATAAAAATATACTGTGCCCAGGTATACAACATGAAAATATTAAGTGTGGTACAAAGAAAATATATTAGGAGAGAAAGATCATTGGGCATTGGAACCCAAACAGATTGGATTCGAGTCATCACTCTGTCACTTACAAGTTGTAGAGCCTCTGTTTCTCGTCTTTATCTCAGGGCAAAGATGCTCACAGTTGGGATCTGGGAGGGATGTGCTGGAATGCGTCCATGACAGTTGGGAAGTAGCCACTGTCTGGTGTCCCCTTAGAGCCTCCAGATACTCTGGCCACGTGATTCCCCCCTCCCTACTTGCCAACAATAGAGCAACGAAGAGGCCAATACCTGGACCTTCCTAGGACCACAGGACCCAGGCTCAGCTCTATGGCTGGCCTTTCTGGTCATTGCTTCTTATTGTTAAATGATTTGACTGTCCCCATCTTGCAAGCTTCTTGTGAAGTTTAAATCAGATCATATGTGCACATTGCACTTCAGCCAGGTCCTGGCAAGAAATAAGCTCTTAATTAATGGAAGCATAATTCTTGCAAGAGAAGCAGAGCAGTGGGAGGGAAGAGCCTGCATCTCAGCTTTTGGCTGTTGCCTGATCTTCTTCCTCAAACCCTTGTCCTACTTTTCAGTCTATCAAAATGTCCCTGCTTCGATGAACTCAATTGCCTTGCTCAGAGTCTGATAGGAACTAACAGGATTTTACACTTTCCCCCTCTTCCTGTTATGATTAGTAGCACGTATTGAACCCTTATCTGGCCCAGTGTTAAAGGACTGTACGTCCATGAGCTCATTTAACTGTCAATGCCCCTTTGGGGTATGTGCTATGCTGTTTTCCACTTTATAGGAGAAAAAAAAAAAAGAGGCTTAGAGAAATTAAGAGCGTGGCCCAAGGTGGCACTGATCATTTTTCCTCCACGTAAGGCTATATCATCCCATCCTGTACCTTCAACTTGGGCTACCTCTTAAGGGTCTGCCGGTCCAGAATTAATCTCTAAATCATGGCAGCCCACCAGGGGCCTCCCAGAGCATCACCCTTCCCCTGCTGCTGGGCTGTGTCCGCTGGCAGTGACAGCACCTCCCAAAGCCAAGAAAGACTGTCCTGAAGTTGACACCACGTTACAAAATAAGACAGTACTTAGCAAATTTTGAAATGAATGTGGTAAGACTCCCTAATGTTTATTTAATGTCTAACAGTTTACAAAATGCTTTCCTATCTGATTGAATCATGTGGACAAGTCCAGGCTCATTGATTATAAGGAAGAGAAACCCACTCTACCCATCTCACTTAAAAAGTGAGTTTGTTGGAAATAGGAAGAGGAATGTCAGGGAAGTGATAGTGGCAGGTAAAGGCAGGCAGATGTGAACAGCTCCCCTCTCCTCAAACCGCCTCACTGGCTCTTTTGCAACTGGTATCCTCTTTGTCCTTCTTAAGTCCAGGTGCAGAAGGAATCCCTCCCCTTTTCTGTTTGAACTTGGCTGGTCGCCTTCCTCTCTGGCATGCCTAACATGGCTAGGTAAGGCTGTTTGACCCCTTACCTCTGCCTTGGTGGCCCACTGATCCTCCTGTCCCCACAGGTAAAACCCCAGAGGAGGTGCTGAAGAAGTATCTGCAGAAAGTCCGGCACCCACCAGAGGAGGTGAGTGCCGGGAAGCAGGGCAGGAGGCATCTTCTCTGTCGCCCACAAGCATTTCTGCTGCTGCCGTTTTCTGCAGGATGTGGCAGGAGCTGCCTTCTGAGCCCTGAGTAGTACAGAGCTGGGCTGAGCAAGCTCCGGGGTTCCTGATCCAGAGATGCACCAGCACCTGAATCTCTCCCATCCCTGTTCAGTGCAGGGCTGACTGATGCTAAGTCACCTTAACACAACAATCTGAATTTAAGAAAAACAGTGCTACAAGCCATGAGAACTCTCCATAAAATAGGTTTGATACAGACCAGGTTCTCTGCCAGAGGCAATTCAGACCCATCCTGGGACCATTTGGCTGAGTCTGGAGACATTTTTGATTGTCATGATCTAAGATGGGGAGACGTCACTGGCATCTAGTGGGCAGAGCAGAGACCAGGGATGTGGGTAAACACCCTGCATTGCCCGGGACAGTCCCCACAGCTCCCCGGACAGTCCCCACAGGAAGGAATTTCCTGCCCCAAATGTCAACTGTGCTGAGGTTGAGAAACCTGTCCCGGATTTATTTAAATAGCAGCTTCTCAGGTACACTTGAAATACTTTCTTTACCAAAGTTCACCTTAAATAAAGCTTATCAATGGGTATGTCCGTAAGGGTCTGTTTGCTCCACAAGCCATTGGGGGACACAAAGGAAGGCCCAGCTCTCAAGGAGATTATGATTTCATTGATGAGCCCGTATGAGTAGCACCTCCGCCTGGAGTCATATCGTGAATGTCTCCTTTGTGTAAAGCAAGACAAAACCCAGAGGGCTTGTCCCCCAATTGGTGGGTTTTCTGGAAGAGGAGCCATAACAGCTCATGGACCCCTGAGATCCTATGGGAACCACCATGGAGGTGGCCTGGCCCCAGATGGGTGAGAGCTGACACCTCTCTGCTCTGTTCCCCCCGCCTCCAGGACTGCACCATCTGTATGGAGCGTCTCACAGCCCCCTCGGGCTACAAAGGCCCACAGCCCACGGTCAAGCCCGACCTGGTGGGAAAGCTGTCCAAATGTGGCCACATCTACCACATCTACTGCCTGGTCGCCATGTATAACAACGGGAACAAGGTTAGTGCCAGCCCATGGGGCTGCTGCTGCCCTCAGGGTGGGCCCTGGAGGAAAAGAGCATGAAGGCCCTACTGGGGCCTCAGCTGCATGATCCTGAGAGGCTCAGATGTGCCCAGGGCAGTAAGAGTGAGGATTTTGGCTGCTCTCAGCAGGATCAATTCTCCACCACCAGTCTTTGTCACAAGACTGGCAAAACCTGTCCTCACTGTCCCTTTGGGCCATGCTCCTAATTCCTCCAGCCTTGGGTATGGAGGTTAAAGGGTGAAGGTTCTGAGGGGAGTTGCCTGTTGCCAGGGCCCCCTGGAGAGGTGGAATGGGTCTCCACCAATGGGGGAGAAGAAAGTTCTTATCCCAGTGCTGGACCCATGGCAGCGTTCATCCATGCCATGTAAATGCATTTCCCAATCCCCCTTTCTTCTCCAGGATTAGAGATTTTCAGTTGTAATTCATTTTCTTTGGACAATTTCAGAACATCTTTGCCCCTTCAAAGGTACTAGAGATTCTCACCAAAGTATATCTGGTAATCCCTGCCCTGGAACCCCACTGTTGGAAGACGGGAAGGGCTTTGAGGCTCTCATCTTGTCCGTTAACTGACAGTGCTTGGTGTTCCCCCGTTAGAGTGGGTCTCCGGGACTCTGGGAGTCTCCTTCAGTGACACTTCTCTCCTTACGTGTCTGAGCATTTCCTCAGTCGGTGGCTGATGTTCTTTGCTGTGCCCGTAGTAACTTTTACTCCTTGAGTTCGAATCTGACTCATTTCTCCAGACCCAGCTTGGATTGAACCAGCGTCTGAGATTTTCCTGACATCTCCCAACCCCCAATGTCTGGATTTTAGGGGCTGCTCTGCCCATCTGTTGCTGTGGGAAAGAGAAGGGCCAAGAGGGGCAGCAGACCCGAGCTTGAATCCTGGCTTAGTAGACGAATGGCCTTGGGCAAGCTTTTCAACCTCTTTGAGATTTTATTACCTGTCTGGAAAATGGAGATTAAAACCCATACCTACATTAGAGGATGTTGTTGCTGTTATTATTCAAATTGATAATCTCCTTTGTATTATAATAATTTTTTCCCATCATATTTCTGGAGCCTATTTGATTGATGTTCCCAAAGTGCTCTTTCTTCGTGTCCCCAGGAATCACCCTGGTACTTGATCCCTGATGGAGGACGCAAGTTTGGATCCCACATTCACTTTCCCAATGCTGGTTTAAAAGGTTTCACTGGGACCTTGCATTCGCAGAGATTGTTTTGGGCTTCAAGGGGTTTCCTGGCACATTTGTTCTCTTTTTTTGATGACTGTATTTGAGAATAACCTGGTACATGTAACTCTTTGCATGTATTTCCATGGAGCTTCAAAAATGTTTCTCAAGATACCATCCTTTACTCTCTTTTGCAGTCACACTGTGAAGCATGTGTTTTTATTTTATTAAACACATGGGAGAAAAAGACTCAGAGAGGATGGAGTGATTCACCCAAAGTCATGAAGCACGTAAAAGCTAGAGGGGAGAGAGGGAGCCGGGTTTCAGAAAGTACTAGCCCTGAATCTGAGCTGTCCCTTTAAATGAGTAGAGCTCAAATGGGTATGTCCCTAAATAGCTCGGCAGAGGATCCCTGTCTTCCTGAAAAGATGGGGATGTCCTGGCAGCTCTGGTCCCAGCTGTGCAGCAGAACATGTGAACCTGCTCCCCGCCTGTGCACACCACTTTCCTTCTGCTCACTCCCTTTTTTTGCAAGCCTGGGAATCAGCTTTGCATCACTGCATCCTGAACCCCCTCTTCCCACTGACAGTGCCATAAAGGGGCATTTTAAAGCCCGGTTGAGACAGATGCATTAGAGTTCCAGCTCTGATTAGCAAGGTTCTTCATCTTGTTGTGCCTCACTTCCTTTCTCTGTGAAATCCCTCCCAGCCAATGTCAAAAGTTGCAACCTCAATGAAACAAGAGATGTAAACTCCCTTGTGAGATTTAAAGTCCTCTAATTACTGCCATCATTCCCTCCTCTGGTTACCTAGGCAGCCCTTACCCTCTGGCCTTCTCAGCCAGTTCCTAACTGTTCTTCAGGACCACTTCCTCAAAGTCCTCCTCCTTCATTCCAGCACCATCGTGCCCCTTTCTCCTTTCATAGCAGTGGCTTCATAAACATACTAACAATACTTAGAAACACCACAGGCTAGATCCTTCCTGTGGATTATCTCATTTAATTCTACCAACAACCCAGGGAGACAGATACTATTATTTTCCTTGTTCTATAAAGGTAATGGAGACTCAGAGAGGTTGATTGATTTGCCCAAAGTCACACAGCAGGTAGATGGCAGATGGGATGAGATGGCAGATGGCATGATAAGAATCAGATCTGGGGGGTTTGACTATACAGTTCACACTCTGAACCACTATACTTTGAGGCCCCCCAATTCTGATCCAGTAGGCCTGATGTAGGGGTCCAGGTGGCTTTATTTTTAACCAGCCCCCTGGGTAATTCGGATGCTTCACAACTGGGCAAGTTTTTGCATCCCGCTCCACCCATTTGGTACTTAGTGGGTGAGTACTGCTTCCCCGTGTGTGCTTCCTGCCCTTGTGAGCTGGTCTCCTCATGACAGGGGCCTCTGGTTACGTGTTCCTCAGCATGGGACATGGGGGCCATTTGTGGAATTTACTTCCTATGAATTTAGAAAAAGCAGAAATAGCCTAGGTAGCTGGGCTAGGAGAAAAACTAAGATCTGTTACTAGTTTTGTTGCATATTGTCCCCTTGGCCTTTTATCTCTAGTACCCTTCGGGATTGGCGGGGGTTTACTAACCAAAAAAATCCTGTTTCCTAATCTGGTTCTTCTGGCCTTGTCCCCTCAGGATGGAAGTTTGCAGTGTCCAACCTGTAAGACCATTTACGGAGTGAAGACGGGCACTCAGCCCCCGGGGAAGATGGAGTACCACCTCATCCCCCATTCCTTGCCCGGCCACCCCGACTGCAAGACTATCCGCATCATCTACAGCATCCCCCCTGGCATTCAGGTGAGCCCCACCCCACCCAGCTGCCAGTTTCGCTGCTTTGGGACTTTGCAGGCTACATGTTTTACTAAGAAAAGTCTCTTTCCCACCCTTGTCCCCACCTACCTGGCCACACCCCCTCCTCCTTCACCACCATTGTTCTGGCTTTATTCTGTGTCCTTCCAGGGTTCTTTGTGCACAGGTAGCAGATTGCACGCACTCCTCCTATTTCTAAACAAAGAGCAACATTTTAGGCACATTGTTCTGTGCCCAGCATTTTTCAATTAACAATACAGGCCACCGATCTTTCCATGTCAGTATAGGGAAAGCTTCCTTATCCTTGTGTCTCCGTAATAATCCATTGTGTAAATGTGCCACGATTTATACTCAGCAGTCCCCGTTTGACAGGCAGATGGATCGTTTCCAGTCTTTCGCTACAAGGAATGATGGTGTAATGAATAACCTCGTACACATGTGACTGTATCCCGAGAATAATCTTCTAGAAGCAGGATTTCTTTGTCAAATGGCATTTGCATTTGTAATTTGATAGCTATACTTGGCTTTGGTTTACATGGGCATGTCTTTCCTTTTTAAATTTTTTGAAAGACAACCCTAAGGAAAAACATAAACAGTACTCCTGACAGTGAACCCAAATGTGGCTCTTCCTTCTGACAAGGAAGCATTTTCCAAATGTTCTAGGGTGCTTACTGGATTGATTTTTTTTTTTTAGCAAATATTTATTAGTTCACCCTCTTTTCTCATGTTGGTTGTTTTTCATTTTGTCTTTGACTTAACAAATATTTGAGTGTGGATTATGGCCCTGACATGGTGTAGGTCAGTGTATTCAACCTTTTTTATCTCGTGGCACACTTGAACTTCCCCAGCACATTGAAATCATGTTGCTAAATATATACATATATATATATGTATATATATATATACACCATGCTCTGAACTTCTTTTGAAGATAATTTAATTAATGATCTTTAAAAATATTTCGTGGCACACCTAAGATACTCTCACGGCACACCAGTTGAAAATCACTGGTCTCAGTGCTAGAGAAACAGGGAGAAAAACAGAGTCAGTCTTTGTCCCCTGAAGTCCCCATTTTCGTGAACAGATACTCTAAACGTGCTTCCAAGTAGTGATCAGTGATGCATAGGAAATAAGACAGGAGGGTGTGACGGCTTGTGAAAGAATTGAATGAAACCCGGTTCTTCAGGAGGGTCTCACCAACCAGTCAGGGAAAGCCGCATAAGTATCACTGACCAAAGCTATGCCATGCGGTGTAGACAGAGTGGGGACAAAGGACCTTCACAGGCAGATGGACCTGGGTTCCGATTTCTGGCTGAGACCTTCTTAGGTGGTGACATTGGACACCTGCATGACCTTTCCAAGTTTGGTTTCTTCACTTGTGCAGCTTGGAATGTAACAGGCGGAGGTATTGTGGGGCATGGAGGTAATGTCTGCCTGTATGTACTGGGGCACTGGGCGCCGGCCGCACTGAGGATCATACTCAGGGGAAGGAGGAGGGTGTCTGTCCGGGAGGGTCAGAGGAGACTTTCTGATGGGGGCACTCTCTAGGTGAGTCTTAAGAGACAGGAGGAAACGAAGAAGAGCATATTTGGGGGGAGGAGGTAATAGACTTATAGAGGAGAGAAAGTGGGGTATTGAAGGACGAGAAGGAAGAGCTGAATTTGGGGCCTGAGACTAGCAAAGGAGGTGGAGGGCCGCGTGGGAAGGAAAGGTGGGGACTGGGTGGTGAGGGAAGTCACAACCAGGTCCCAGAAAGTCCTTGAGTCGCAGAGTAGGGGTTGTGGCTGCTCCTCCTCAGGCTACAGGGAGCCCGAACCGTTGCTGGGTATGTGACTGGGATTATGGAATGTCATGTGTTGTCTGGGAGGATGCTTCAGGAAGGCCACTCTGGCAGAAGGGTTGGGGGTGGCCAGAGGAAAGAAGACCTGGTAGGAGACCAGTGCAGTAGTTCAGATGCTGGGTATGGGGCCTGAACCAGGGTAGGGAGAGGGAGACGTGGTTGGGTGTAGGGTCAGGTGAGACTTCTAGGGTGAGTCTGAGAGAGCCTGTCAGGGTGACAGGGATGTGAATGTAAATACGGAGTCAAAAGAGACAGCTGATGGCTTTGCGGGAAGTGGAGGGGATTGGCGTGAGCAAAGATCAGAGTAGGCCAGCCATTCCCTCCAGGATTAAAGAGCAGAAAGCCTACAGAGGAGGCTGTAGGAGGCCTTGACAGATGTTCCACTTCTCCAAGCAAACCCAAGCTCGTGTCAGGGGAAGTGCAGCTTTCCATGGTTTTCCTGGCCCCTCTGCAGACTCGCCCCGAGGGCAGGCAGCAGGACACTTAGTGCCACATCTCCCTCAAGACTGCAGAGACCACGTAGGCACAGGCCTCTGCGTGCGTGGGGGGTGGGGGGGAGTTGAGCCCTTCCAGCCCCACCTTCACTGCAGAGAGCCGTTCCCTGGGGAAGAAGCTCAGGGCCAGGCTGAGGCAGAGTCGTGACTGCTCCGCTTAGCAATGAGCCAGGAGGATGCAGCCTCGCTGGGTCGGTGCCAGGCAGACATCTGAGTTGGCCACCCAAGCGGCAGCTCCAGGCAGATTAGGAGCAGTCAGAGTCCTGGTCAGAACTGGCCTTTCAGTCAGGCGGCCTGACTTAGAAACAGCCGTGGCTGTGAAGAATACATTAAGTTGGCAGAGATTTCCTGTGACTATGAAATTCTTAACTGTCCGATCCTGCATCTCCAGCAGGACACTGTTGCTTCTTTCGGCTCACATGACCTTTCTGTTCCCCCCAAGTCACAGGTGACGTTGAACTATATTATTTAAAAAAAAAAAATTAAAACAGCAGAAGTTTTAATCATTTTGGGGAACCATCGTCCACAGTAAGAAAAAAATTAAAAAAACTGCGTTTTCCTGCAGTTTTGTCATTCACTCATTCATTTACTCCTCCAGGAGACATTTACGGATGGTCTGTGTGAGACCTTTCGCCAAGAGTCATATGAAATTACCAACATCATGCAGACGGCATCTGGAAGGGTTAAACACAGTGTTCCAACCCTGGGGGAGTTAGAGATGCTCAGAAGTTCTGGACAAACATTTTTATAGGTGGGGGATGTGCATTGTCACGGGTAGAAGATCCATCTCCTTTCATGGGCTTCTCAAAGGGACCAGTGGCCCATTCTGGGCTCCGACTCGGAAAACCCGTTCCCGCTCAATCCTACTCCTCCTGTTTCTTTCTCACCCAGTGGCCTGAGACTGCCTGCTCAGTAAGAGAATGGGTAGTAAGAGTTGAGATGTTGCTAGAAGATGTGTAGTCCTAACTATCTCAACCCATATTATTAAACAAGAAGACAAACAGAAGCACATGAGGGAGGACAAAGGAGAAAATCCACAGGAATCATTCAGAAAAGAAACTGAGTGCATGGCTCATACCTTAGAGGCACTTTCGTTATTCTGAGTAGTTAAGAGGTTAAAAAAAAAAAAAGAAAGAAAGTCCACAGTATGCTTCAAAAAAGCTGGGCTTAAGTTTTAGGAAGGGCACTAATATTACGGAAGCCACTTAACTCCCCTGCACCGCAGTTTTCTTCTTTTGTAAAATGATGAGGAGGAGGAGGATGAAAGGAAGATGTTACACGTGTTCTGAGCTCTTACCAAGCACCAGGCATCACGCTCACTTAACAGCCTAACAATTCCTCCAAGTAAGTATTTGACATCATTCCTGCTGAAGAGCTGGGTAACAAAATGCCCAAGACAAGACTTCCGCTAATACAGTGGGGACAGAAGGGGGGAGGTGGCAGCTCTGGGTCAAAATCCAGGTCTAAGGACCCCAAAGCTCGTGTATTAAATAACTATCCTCACTGCCTTTTGGTTCCCTTCTCTGTCTAGGCTCGATAGCTGTTATCATCATTATTATTTAAATTAAATAAGGCTGTGCCCCCTTCTCATCAGAAACATTTTGAAGAACACCCCTTTCTTTCTTTCCTGCTTTCAGGGACCCGAACACCCAAATCCTGGGAAGAGCTTCAGCGCCCGTGGTTTCCCACGACACTGTTACCTTCCCGACAGCGAGAAAGGGAGAAAAGTAAGTGGAGGTTTCAGTGTGGAACGAGGTTTCAGAGTGAAACCAAGGAGTTGACTTTTGTGTGAAGACCTCAAGTTTTGCTTCTTAAACTGAACAGGCCAAAAAGAACTAGGTGTCTTTTAACTCTAGACGCCCACACAGTAATGAAGTCCTATTTCAATCAACCACAGGCAAGGATGGATAGGATTAGAATTTGTTTTTGCAGGCAGGTGGGGATGGAGCTTTTGGTTTTCCTCCTCTCCAAGGTATTCAATAATTCATCTATTTTAGGATCCCATGTCTAGAGCTCTGCTGCGTAAAGGCTGGTCCAGTGCCTCCCCCAGGAGCTTGATGGAAATGCACTCCTAGAACCTACTTCATTTTAGGAAGATCCCTAGATGACCTGAAACACAATAAAGGCTGAGAAGCCCTGCTCTGGGGGCAGGGATCTTAATGTGTAGGAAATTATTTCCTTAGGCACTTTTGTATTTGACATTTTTTCCCAAAAGAGCAGAGGGAACAGTCTTTGGATTTCTGGACTATTAGTGATTCATGATAAGTCTTAAGGGGTTCTATGAACTCTAAAATGAGCCAGAAAATCATGGGATTTTCCAGATCTTTCCTGAACTCCAAAAGAATAAGAATGTGTCTAAGGGTAGTGCCAGAGGAAATGTTGGGCAAGCTGTGTTTTACTCACTTTGTCCCTCTCCGCTTTCCTTAGCACATGTTTATCTCTCATGCTCTGGGCATGTCGGTGGGTGTAGCTGTGTTGTTGCTGTGAGTCTTAGTCTGTTCACGCTGCTGGAACACAGTAGTACAAACTGAGGGGCTTATAAATGGCAGAGATTTATTGCTTACCGTTCTGGAGGATGGAAGTCTGAGATGAGATGTTTGCACCTTCCATGTCTGGTGAGGGCTCCTCCATACACACAGTCCATCACATGATTTATGGAGAAAGGGGGCTCTCTGGGGCCTCTTCCATAAGGGTACTATCTTATTCGTGAGGGCTCTACCTTCATGACCTAATCACCTCCGAAAGGCCCCATCTCCTAATATCATCCCCTTGTGGGTGATGATTTCAATGTATGAATTTGGGGGGAAACGTTCAGAGCATTCTGCTCCATGTATCTTCCCATTCTGGAACCCCGGTGGAAGGAACAGGCCTTCTCTGGTCCAGACCCTTCCCTGGGAAGGGGACAAAGGACCAGGAGAGAACCCAAGTACAAGTGCATAATCCTCCCATTTAGCGTTCCTGCAAGCCTAATACTTTCAGTCATATTTCACAGGCCCTAGGAAGTCCTGGGTAAGCCAGATGAGGGGTTAGGTAGTGACCTGCCTACGGGGAGTTCTCAGGGCAAAGGGTGTGGATATGGTCTCTTCCTACAAGGAGGTAGCAGGTAGTTCGGAACAATGATGAAATCAGCCCCATCCTGGTGGACAGGTGCAGTGTCCCCAGATTAGGACTCAGGACAAGCCTGTCACCTGTTGGTTCAGACACCTGCATCTACATCCCAACCGTTGGCTGGATGTCCTCACTGTAAAGTCCCACTGTCAACAATAGAATCCTGTTGCCAAGAGCTGCTTTTCTTCCAGACTCCCTCTTTTTTTTTTTGAGACGGAGCCTCAAGCTATCCCCCTGGGTAGAGGGCCATGGCATCACAGCTCATAGCAACCTCCAACTCCTGGGCTCAAGCCAGTCTCCTGCCTCCGCCTCCCAAGTAGCTGGGACCACAGGTGCCCGCCACAACACCTGGCCATTTTTTGGTTGCAGCCATCACTGTTGTTTTG